>OVBI01002008.1:0-25333 GCA_900406495.1 Sisymbrium altissimum | reverse complement strand
AAAAACTTATCTTAAACAGTTTTTCGGAAAAACTTTTATGAAACGATCTCCAGAAAAACTTACAGTTTTCGGAGAAGGATGCTTACAAGCCAAATCTGGCCGTCCAGCTCGGTAGGAAATGCTGATCAAAATCAGCATTCAGCTCCTTCCTGCCTGCCAGCTCGGTGGAATTGGTGGGCAGGATGGTTTCCTGCAAAAATCTTGGAAAAACTTGTCTTGAACAGTTTTCCGCAAAAACTTAACGTTTTGAAAAAAAACTTATCTTGAACAGTTTTACCAAAAAGTTTATTAAAATTTTGAAAAACTTATCTTAAACAGTTTTTCGAAAAAAATTTACGAAAAATCTCCGGAAAAAACTCAAAGTTTTCAAAGGATAGGACCAACAGCCCACAAACTGACCGAGCTGGATAGACAGCACATAGGAAATGCTGAGTGAAATCAGCATTCAGCACATGAGCATCCCACTCATACATCCAGCCTAGTACATGAGCTAATCAGGTTGGTTTCGTGCAAAAAGTTCCAGAAAACTTAAAGTGAACAGTTTTTCGGAAAAGATTAAATAAAACTTTAAAAAAAAAAAATATATATATATATATATATATACATATACATATATATATTTTCTCTTCTTTTCGAAAAAATTTTCGGAAATACTCAAGTTTTCCCGAAGAAACCCAAGGAATCGAAGAAGGATAGCATGAGAGCCAAAACTGGCCGAGCTGGACGCTCAGCATGCTGCCTACCGTCCAGCTCGGTAGGAAATGCTGGCCAAGAGTCAGCATTCAGCCCATGAACATTCATCACTTGCAGCCAGCTCGGTATTCATGGTACACGAGTCCTTTTTGCGTAAAAACTTTCGAAAAATTTATGCTTAACAGTTTTCCGGAAATCATTTTGCAAAAAACTTTCGAAAAACTTAGCATGAACAGTTTTTCGGAAAAAAAATGTTACAAAAAGTTCTGACATGAACAGTGTTTTGGAAAAAATTTATGCGAAAAACTTAACTTAAACAGTTTTTTCGGAAAAAAAACTTCTATGAGAAACTTAACTTAAACAGTTTCTCGGAAGAACCGCTATAGAGAAACTTAAACTAAACAGTTTTTCATAAACAATTCTACGAAAAACTTAATTTAAACAGTTTTTCGGAAGATTCTTTTCGGAAAAACTTAACTCGAACAGTTTTTCGGAAAGCCAAACTCAGATCCTTATACACGTTGCACTCTTTTCCTTTGCTACGTTTTTTCCCAAAGGGTTTTTCTTAGTTAAAGGTTTTTAATGAGGCAACATCCCAAGCGTATCCTCCAAACCGATCCTCACTTCGCATACAAGACACCTAAGCTCTGACAGTCCTCAAAACACATAGACAGAATCCAGCTTTCCTTCAGCACAGCTTGGTCTCCCCTTCCATCCTGCAAAACAGCTCAAAAAACGTTTTAATCCAGTCCCAGCTCGGAAACACTCTCTCTGTCCCCAAGAAAGATCGTTGCAGAATCGAAGTTCCTGAGATGTGGAGATCAGAACATTTTAGCTCCTTAATCCCGTACTATACTTCTTGATCGCTTTGTCAAGATCATGCTCGATATTGACGTGCTGGGGGGAGCTAAATGTTGGGGTCAAAATCCACACTTCCGGAATTAACGATTAAAATATTTAAATGTCGAAAAGGAATTTTCATATTTAGATATGAGTTCGGAGAAAAGTTCATTTCGAACCACTCTGTCGATAACTCTGCAAAGAAAGAAAGAAAAACTGTCTTTGGAGAGTTTTTCCGAGGAATCGATGAACTCGTAAGTCGTTGAATAAGGGATGACCGGCTCGAAGAAATAAGACAGCCAGCTCGGTATCAAGACCAGCTAGTGATACCGAGGTGACTGGCATCTCTCCATCATGTTCAGTTGATCGTTTCGTCCTTTGAACGATTCCTCCGATAAACCGACGAAAGTTACGATTTTTCGAGTAAAAGGCAATCAACCAGGCTTTCAGGACAGCCAGCTCGGTTTTTTGGCAGTAAATCCTACCGAGATGACTGACACACACGACCTGAATGCATGCTTTGCCAAGCACTTGCCACAAAACATCGATCTGATCAGCACAGAGCAGTCAGGATATACGTTCAATGATCATGATGTATCTTCCAAACAATAAGACTTTTGAACAAGAAACCACTTGTAAAATGTTCTTGACTCAATTATGAAGCTCATGGAAGAAGAATCAGATCAAACGGAGTTCATACGAGAAAGTTATAGGGTCCACAAGTTGGGCATTTCTGTCCAGCTCGGTAGGGAAGCTTGGAGCAGCAAAATGCATGTTTCCTTCACCATTCCTACCGAGCTGGACGGTATCTGCAAGCCAGCTCGGTAAAAACTACCCTCCTGGCTACTGAGCTGAGCGACACACTTCATCATATCAAGCTGGACGCATCTCACGACTTATCGGAAGATCTCCTCTCATCCTGTATACCGAGCTGGACGACATCATGCATCTAGGAGCAAGCCAGTCCAGCATTCTCTGCATCCAGGCTACCGAGCTGGACGGTCAGCATGCTGAATTCTGTCCAGCTCGGTAGGAAACACTGACCCAGCTCGCTGACGCTTTTCGTTTCATCTCGTTTCGCTTCTTTCTTCGTCTTTATGGCTTTTTCATAAAACATACAGATGTTTTCGTAAGTTTCTCGAAACATCGCGATGTTTCGTCTATCGGACTAACCGAAGAAAACCATTAGACGAGGAATGAACTTGGGCTGAGCTGGAAGGATGGACCGACAAAGGCTGAAACCGACCTATGGAAGCTTCTAGAAACTTTCTCGAAGATTTATGGAAAATCATCGGAAAAAGGAAAGAACCTTTGTCCTACATCGAAACTTAGGGAGTTTAGGGCTTATGACGTCTTAGTATAAATAGGGATCGATCTCTACCTCTTGTAACACATTCAAAAACGTTTACATACTCAATACATATACGATTTACTATTTATCCGAGATTCAGCAATAAAATCGTATTTTTATCCTTCCTTTTTCTTATTCTTCACTTTTGCGGAAATCTACCAAAATGTTTTAAGAGGTTTCCCATTTTAGAACTTTTGGGACATAATTATCGAATTCACTTTCCGAAAATATATTGTGTGAAATCTCGTTTCCACGGCCAGTCTGATAATACAAAAAAGCTCTTGGAAATATTTAGTAGCTACGTACTATATTCCTCCTCATTTTCAGACCATGTTCCTTTTTCATTCTTTAGTTAATGATAATTTCTGGTTCGACGATAATTTGTCATGGCGTGGAAGAAGTTGGTATTCTGATTTTTCTTTTGCAACCAATAAACTCTACTTTTTTACTTCCAGTATCAAATAGTGAACATTAAAAGAGACCATATGAATGTAAATTGTATCATTACATCAATCTCAGACTCGAACATTATATCAATACAATATATAATTGGAGGGATATGTTTCTTGTTTTCAAATTTACTTATGAGGATCTTTGAGCTAATACTTGTGCTTGTGCTGATGTTTTAGCTAAATCTTGGATATTCTTTGATTATTATTGGTTTATCTTGTTTTTTTTTCAAAGTCATGTAATAAATGTTATTTTTAATAATATTTAGAAAATTTAGTGACCAAAAATTTTTTTTATCATCAAAAAGAAACTTATGTGACGTAATGCGAATATTTATGTAGTAATGTTCAAAAGTTGCGTATTGATAGCGTTGACTAGTTTTTATATTTTTAATTTGTTCAAATGAACGTATCGTTAAGTTGTTCATAATTCGTTTTTCGGGAATTGAAATGCTTAAAGACGCCATGAATATAAATGGTAGGACACCGAAAGAATATTATAATGATCACAGAAACATTTGTCGACACAAAAACAAATTGATGAAAAGAAAATCAATAAAAAAGAGTATTACTACTATACAATTAAAGGTAGGTTGGGAAATGATTATGAAGATATATAAACCAAGTTGGTTAAGAGGCATGTGATAGTATTATTAAGGGTCGCATCTTAACCACCAGCCCAAAGACACGGCTTCCATTTCCGGACATGTGCCCTCTTTACTTCCTTTTCCCATTTCCCGTTATATTTTAGCCGCTTTATCTTGCCCAAGCAAAACAAATTATCCGATTTATAAAATTTCACATGTATCGAAAACACATAATATATCTTTATTTTATAAACTAACTGTTATCGTAGAAAAATAATTTACAAATATTATACAAATTTAGCGTATAAAATACAAATGACTAACTGTTATTCTAGAAAGTTATTTTATTTGTTTCACCATCATTCTGGATTAACTGCACGGTGGTCATGTGGTCAGAAAGGATCGATGATAGTAATACATAAAATAATTAATGAGTTGTCGTACTTTGTAATCATGCATGTTTCTTATAATCATAGTTAATACTACGGCTACCTCTTTAATTATTACGTTCGTCTGGGAAACGAATCTTCAGCCTGGGATATTGAAAACTGTTGTGATCTCTTCTCATATGGGCTGTTGAAATCTTAACCTCATGTGGTTTGTTCTTCGACATTCTATTAATGACTTGGTCAGTGTAATTAAACATAAGGGATGTGAATAAGGAAGTCACGGGAGCAGAAAGAAAGTTTATGTCTTGAAACGTTATGAAATTATTTATTTGATTGGTGTTGACATTTTATTTTAATAAAGATAAACTGTATAACATTTATTCTCATAAAGATAACTTATCTAATAATTTGTTAATCAAATTGGTGAAACATAATCAACATAAGTATGAAGTATCACTGAAAGAAAAATCTAAGTACTACATACCACTTTTTCCGTTTTTAAATTCTTTATATATGTAATAAACTTGATAATAAAGATATTGAAAAATGCACTCCAACTCTAAAATTCATGTAAATGTTTTGAAAAATACAAACCACTCAATAGGGTAGACAATCATCTTCTCTATATTAGAGAAGTTTGTTGTCGTATATGGTGATATTTAAAAGCATTCATACATTTTTTTAATATAAATCAGTTCTGTATATAAAGATGGGAGACTATGGAGAATATAGGAATCCCAACATATTTTTTTTATCAATCTCTCTTTATTACAAACCAACTTTGTCATAAACAAATATCTAAATTTTTGTGAGATTTATCTACAATACACCACCAAATATCATGTACCATATAATCCAACTGTAAGTAATTAGTTTGTTGTGTTTCTTTGCATAATTTATATTTTTTCTCTGCAATGGTGAGAATCTTTGAAACTTTCATTCTTTATTTTTAAAATTATTGTTTAATTCATTTTTAACAAAAAAAAATGTGATTTATATGATATCAAAATATAAATGACCAAAATTTAGGTTTGGGTCACCATCTCTAGAGCAGAGTTCGTGCACCGAAAAAAATTTGTTGTTGTTGTTAATGGATAAGATTATGTATATTTTATGGCACTCTGTTTTTCCTTATACTTCTTTTTTTTTTCTTTTTTTGGGATAATACCTACCATATGTTTCTATTGTTTTGGTTATACTTTTTCTTCTTCGGAAGAAGAAGAATTCTTTATTCCCTTCACTTCCACCTCAACACTAATTTCACATTTTTCTTTATCTTTCTCATCTTCTAGAATGTCTAAACGAATCATAAATCTGGATGGAGAGGGAGACTTCTGCTCTTTTTCTATTAACCCCTTTACTATAGATTTCGAATATGGTACCTCAACTAATTTTTTCGATAGAACTTTTCTTATTGTTTGGGACATTGGTCCACTGCTATTCATCTTCATATTATCAAACTGTTTATTGTCAGAATCCCTGCATCCATTGTCTCAACATTCTTCCTTTTTCCTTTTTGATTCTTTGTTACATTAGGTTTTATTCCCTCCAATCCAGATCCTAACCCTACAACCTGATGCTTTAATTGCTCTGCTAGAATTACAGTAGATTTAGTTGATGTCTCTACATATTACATCATTTTTATATGTATTTTCATAGTATTTTATAGTTTAATTTACATGTTAATCTTCGATTTTCATAGCATTTTAGACTTAGAAAGCATTAGACTAGGATCTTACATATTCTTGTAATTATTGGGTATTTTCAGTTATTTTAAAAGTGGAGAAGGCATAGGAGGGATGATGTGATGATTGGTGAAGTAGCATGACCAAATAAGGTGATCATCGGCGCACAACAGGATGACCCTGGTGTAAAACTCCTTATATTCGCACAACGGATAAGTGCAATAGGATGAACCCGGTACAGAAGTCTCCAAAAATGCGCGCACATCCGGAAAAAATATAAAAGTTTACCCAGTAACTTGTATTCCACAACAGAGAAACTTCTCGAGTCACAACAAGCAAAACCCGTTTTTCTTCCTTGATGCAGGAAAGTCCGTACGAGCTCAACCTTATGCAACTTCATCGCTAAATGCCAAATCCGGCTCACCAGAAGGAAAAAGTGGTCCTAGTAGGATTTTTGCATGCCTATAAAAGAAACCTCATGCTCACGACCAAAACACACCGTCACACTCTTATTTTATTTTGCTTCCTCTTGTTCCTTATTCCTTTTGTTGATCTTTTATTTTTAATTTTCCGCCATTAAAAAACCTCTTTTAAGTTCGAACCTTAGTTATTTTAATGTTTACTTAATATTAAGATTTTATATTTGCTTATTTAATTACTGCATCTAAATTCTTTACAGTTTACGTTTTATGCTTTAAAATCAGCGGGTAGTCTCTTTAGAAATTTCTTAATTGATTGAAGGGAAATGAGGATTCTTGGATGATTTTCTACTTGGTTCTTTCTTAATACTATGATCTTCTTTTCTTACTTCTCTTATAACTTGGGTAAGCCAGATAACCTAAAGCTGAGTCTTTAGGCATCTCTTGAGAACATCAGTCTAAGAGACTCACCGGAACCGTTTGAAAAAGGTAGAGTTTCCTAGCCTAGGACACCAACTATATAGGAGCTTCCATGGTAAATTCTAAAGAGGTGAATGTTCATACTTGAGCTTCTTACACCGTCATTAGGGAAAAGCTAGCATGGTGGCAGGGGACAACAAAGGGATCTTGCCCATGAACTATGGGATTATCTTTAAATGGTCCTTTTTACCTAAGAATCAGCTTCAAGTTTCATTCTTTTTGAGTTTTTAAGCCGAATAATATAAGTCGGTCCAAGATCCTTCAATCTCTAGTGAAAATCTATAAAAGTCCCTCCTTTTTTATTAAAATTTTTTTTTTTTTTGCTTAATTATTTCTTTTAGTTAAAAGTTCACTCATTTAGCATTAAAGTTTTAACCTCAAATAATTCTAGTTAAAATCTTCTCATTTGAGCTCATTATTTAGTCTTGAGTGACACAAAGCCTTTTTCATTTAGTTTAGCATAAAATTACTATTTTCTCTCTATCCACTTTGACCTTGGCTGATTATCAGCAACTGAAGTGTATCAGCACTCCCCTTTTGGTTCGATATTAGCCCATACTATACTACAATGTTATTAGTAGTGGGTATTAACCTATGCTGTGTGTAAACGCGAGTATCACTACTTTTCTTTATGTATTTTTTTTCTTTTGTCTCTTATTCTCTACTACTTCTCTTCACTAATGCACCAATCTTTGTTTTCTCACATTTTGTATCTTTATGTCCCTATACTTTACATGTCTCACAACCAGCCAATAGCCATGGGTGACTAACCAAGATTAAAGTCTCCTCTTCTGATTCTAACAATATCACTTTTGGAAGGGGTTTATTTAAGTTAAGAGTAACATCCATCTGTAACATTTTTCTATAGTGGAATATAATTTATGTGCTGCATCAATGATGTTTCCCAGGAACAGTAATCCCTTCTCTAAAAAAGGTGGTCGGGGACACCTGTAAAATCAATCATATCAGCACGGAAGAGAGATATGGCTTTAAATTTGTTGTTTTTGGACTTCACTTTCAGACAACGAAAGGGATATCACATATTTGCTAAAAGTAACGTCGAAGCACCATGTTTTCATATTTAGGATTTTGTGTTCAGATTGAATTTTCAGGTTTTTGGATTTACCTTTATAGAACCTATTCATATTTTAGAAAATAACATAAATTTAACTTAAAATATATAAAATTATTTCCAATCTAGAAACTCATTTTTAAAATAATATATTTTAACTAAAAATACATAAAACTAATTTCCCAATTCATCATCTTAAATAGAACAATAAAATAACTTATAAAATTAATTTTTTCAAAATATTTGAAATATCCAAATTATATAAAAATTAATAAAAATGATGAATTTCAGAATTTTTGGATACTCGTTCGATTTCTGTTCAGTTCGAATATTATCCAAAATACTTAGCTTTAACTTTCTTTGGGAAATTTTTTTTGATCCAATTCAGTTTGGATTCAGATTTTTAGTTGGATTTAGGTTGAAATTTTGGGTTAAGTTACCATTGCTCAAACTTAATTAGCGCTACAATTATTTTTTATATTAAATTAAAATACATTCAAGGAGAAATGTTTTTAAAGTGATAAAAGTCTTTTCGAAAACAATGCTTTTTTTCGACATTCACGTCATCAACAAGAAATCCCAAGAAATTAAATGCGCAATCCAGCTACAGTGTAAATATTTTATGCTTATATATTGGGCCCTTAGAAATCGTAGCAGAGGAAGAGGGAGAGAGAGACTTTTAGACTTGGATCTAGACAAGGAAGAAAACCATTTAAAAAAGATCTCAAATTTTTTATACTAAACTCCACAGATCTCACATTCTGAGACGGGAAGATAATAACATAACAATTGAGACCGAAACATAAAGCAAAAGAATCCGAAACTGTCACCGTTTCCCTTTGTCTTCTTCTCTCTACAAATCGTTCATCTTTATCTTCGTCCTCTTCTTATTTTCTCCATTCATAAAAAGAACTGAAGGTTAATGGGTACTGGTTGGCGAAGAGCATTTTGCACCACCGCCCCTAGAAACAGCGACGCGGCGGCGCCGGATGTCGACAAGCAACACGCCGGCTACACGACCAGCAGCAGTCCTAGCCCAAGAAGCTGCGTGAAGCTAGCTTTTCTCTCCGGAGGGAGTAATCCATCAACTCCCCGACCAACTTCTAGGCCTAGCCTAAGCTGTCGGACGACCGATACCACGACTCCCACGGCGGAGCAAATCCCGACGCCAAGATCAGCGACAAAGAGCCCCAGACTATCTTTAAAGGCCAGCTCGAACCCTTCGTCTCCTCGGTCGCCCTTAAAACTTTCTCTGTTCCGCAACAGCTTCAAATTCCGGGTAAGAAACAGATGGAAGAAAATGGGGTACAAGAAAGAGATATAAAATTAAGTAAATTTTTATTTGTTTCTGATTATTATTTAATGTTTTTCTTTGCAGAGTAGTTGCGGGATATGTTTGAACAGCGTGAAAACAGGGCAAGGGACGGCGAAATATACGGCGGAGTGTTCACATGCGTTTCATTTCCCTTGTATCGCCGATTACGTTCGTAAACACGGCAAGCTCGTTTGCCCTGTTTGTAATCTGCTTTGGAAAGACGCTTCTCTTCTTGTTCCTCATCGTAACGCAACTGAATCTCCCCTCGAGGATGTTGTTTCCGTTGAGGAGAAGCGAGTTGTGGCCATTGCTTCTTCTCCTAGATTGAAACCTAACCCAAAGCAGTCTCACCATTCGAGGTTCTATGACGACGACGAGTCTTTGCTATCGCCTCGATTTGTCACCATACCTGAAACCGATGAGAATTGCGGAGGAGAAGAGGACAATGACATGGCTCCATTCAAGGGATTTGTGGTGGACCCGAACCCTTCTTTTGCCATCAAACATCAAGAGATTCCGGCCAACGGTCGAGATTTTGGTAACGTGCAGGTGAGCTTGTTACCTGAGTCTGCTGTTGTCTCTGTTAGTTGTGGTTACGAGACCCGCGCAGTGGCTCTCCGGTTGAAGGCACCACCGCCTCTAGCTGCGAGAGCTGGAGCAGGGCATAGGATTTTAGATCCGTCGCAACGTGCACCCGTAGATCTGGTGGTTGTAGTTGATGTAGGTGGAATCATGAACGGTGCAAAACTCCAAATGGTCAAACGAGCCATGAGGCTTGTGATTTCCTCACTCGGCTCGGCTGATCGGCTCTCTATCGTTGTTGCTGCCTCGACTATTCCGAAGAGACTACTCCCGCTTAAGAGAATGACGGAGAATGGCAAAAGGTCCGCCGGCGTCGTGGTGGATGGGCTCCTTTGCGGTCAAAGTTCGAATGCAAGCGAGGGTTTGAAAAAAGCGACAAGAGTGCTTGAGGATCGTAGGGAGAAGAACCCAATCGCTAGCATCGTACTCCTAACGGACGGTCAGGGAATTTCGGGTAGAGTCCACACAAATCAAAGGTCCACAATAACCCACGTGGGGTCAACACGCTTCGCTCACATTGAGATCCCTGTTACCGAGTATGGCTATGGAGAGAGTGGTGGGTGCAGCCATGCCCCTGCAGAAGAGGCTTTTGCGAAATGCATAGGAGGATTACTTAGCGTAGTTGTTCAAGATCTTAGGATTCAGATACGAGTTGGATCAGGATCTGGACCATGTGAAATCTCTGCCGTTTATTTATGCAATGGACGACCCACCTTGGTGAGCTCTGGTTCTGGATCAGTTCGACTTGGGGACCTATACGCCGGCGAAGAAAGAGAGCTTTTAGTGGAGCTTAGGATCCCATCAACGTCCAGCATGGCCCACCAAGTTCTATCAATTAGAGGTCTCTATAAGGACCCATCGACGCAAGAAGTTGTATACGGGCGGGACCTGTCACTCCGCGTTCCCCAAGCCGTAAGATCATCTTCTCCTAGTATTGAACGGTTGAGAAGCCTCTTTATAACGACACGTGCCGTTGCGGAATCTCGGAGGCTTGTGGAGTACGGGGAATGTACAAGTGCACACCATTTGTTGACGTCGGCGCGTGCATTGCTTGGGCAATCGGGAACGGCGGAGGCGGCGGAATACACCAAGGCGGTGGAGGCGGAGTTGGTGGAAGTTCAGTGGAGGAGGCAGCAGCTAATGGAGTATCAGAGTCAGCACCAACAACAACATATACAACGGCGTAGAGGGAGCGAGAGAGACACGACGATGATGTTGATGGATGAAAATGGTGAGTCGTTGACTCCCGCGTCGGCGTGGAGAGCGGCTGAGAAGCTGGCTAAGGTAGCTATGATGAAGAAGAGCGACTTACACGGCTTCGAAAATGCTAGATTTTAATATTCCGTTTCTCTAATTTTTTTTTAAAAACATTATATATATTTTATTTGGAGAAAACAAAGGGAAATGTGTAATAGTCAGTCAGAGTTTCATAATAGCAGACGGCGCATTACTTTATGGGTTTCTTACCTGTATAATAATAGCTACGATAATTCAACCAAATAAGTGTATTGCGTGTTTAGATTTCAGGACGGAGTGTTCTCGGACATGTCAAGATGCCGCTTGATAATTAAAACACTAATTTGGACACTGTCTCCATAATACTACATCTTCGCCTTTCTCCAAAGTCTGCCACATGTTTTGCTACTACTGCAACATGGGATCAACTTGGTGTTCACAAAGTCAAAAGGCAATGGAGAAAGGTTACTTGGTTTTCGGAAAGGGTGCTACTGACAAAACAGCCGACCACACGACCATCAAATCGCTCCTCATAAGCCTGGTTAAACGCATGGATGAACAAGATAATAAAATCGATGCCATATCAGCCATTCACAGTCGTGACAAACGACGACCTTGTATCCACAACCAAGAAAAAGGGACTAAAGATGGAGTACGCCGCGTTCTGTTCAAAGACAACAAACAAAACACATATTTTGTAATCAACCTAGATCGGGACCAAGCGATCGAGGACCTCCAGATAAGTCTCCATCAAATAAACTATCGAGTCTACCACACAACCGGGGCACCAGAGATCGAATGGATGCTCGTGACGCCCAACAAACACCATTCACGCAAAGGATAACCAGTGTCGCAGTCTGACATCAGGAGAAACTAAGAATTCCCACATTCACTGGAGAGTTCGACCCATGTTAGTGCGTGACAGCCTTCACAATCGCCATGGGCCGGGCACGACTTTCCTAGGAGGAATGAACCACTGGCTATTGTCAACTGTTCATAGAGGGTCTACTAAATAGCCAAATTTTCGATGTGGGAGCATATGTCTTCATCTTTCCCAAGACATTGAGGAATCTTCGAGAAACCCACAATACTCTCCCAGTCGGCTCTTCCTGAATTCTTTCTTCGCCTTTGGTTTGATAATTTCTTCGGTTTATTTTAAGTTAACGCCTCACTGTTTTCGATAAATATAGATGTTACGATATTTGCCGTAAAACAACAAGAAGTTCACAAAAATATCAACACATACTCGAAATGATTGTAAAGACGAAGAACAAAGTGTAGGATGAAATGCACGCTCCCGTCCGGTTCGGCCTACATGACTGCTCGTGAGAAGGGGAAACGTCATCCGGCTCGGCCATATCGTTTAAGAGGAATTGGGTCGAGCCGGACGCAACACTTGGCGATGATCATCACGTACGTCTGGCTCGGCTGTAGGACGCGATGCTCAAGGAGGTGGACGCCGTCCAGCTCAGCATCGTGAGAAGGAAAATACGAGATGTCAAATGCGACAGCAATGGACGAGACGTGACCGAGTTCTGGATGAGGACTACGTCCGGCTTGGCATCGAGGGAAAGAGAGGACGAGACGGCCGAGCCAACCACAGTAGACGGGACGTGACCGTGTCCAGGCTGAGGACTATATCCGGCTCGGACTCGAGGGAAGAAGAGGACGAGACAGCCAAGCCAACCGCAATGGACGGGACGTGACTGAGTCCGGGACAAGGACTACATCCGGCTCGGCATCAAGGGAAGGAGACGACAAGACAGCCGAACCAACCGCAGTAGACAGGACATGAACGAGTCCGGGACGAGGACTACGTCTGGCTTGGCCTCGAGGGAAGGAGAGGATGAAAGGTCCAAGCCGTCTGCAATGAACGGGATGTGATCGATCCCGGTCCGACGACTACGTCTGGCTTGGTGTTGAGGGAGGGCGTATTGTCTGGCTCGACATGAAGTGGTGGCCAAAACGGCCAAGCTGACCGTGGATTTCCTTCGTCTTGGTCCTTAGCCTTGGTTTTGTTTGATTCGAAAAGTTTGAGGAATCGCGACTTTTACCAGTTCAACGGAAAATCTCACAAAAGGTAGTTTTCGTAAAGTTATCGATAAAAATGGTTTAAGTTAAACCATATTTCCGAATATCATTCTTTTTCCAAAAATATCCAAATATTGAAACCTTTTCCGATATGTAAACGTTTGAGCCGTTAATTCTGTGAGTGGTCTTGACCCCAACAAGCATCAGGGTCGTTGGTGCCATGAAATGATGGGATTTTGATCTTAAGGCCTTCATGGTTTTCTTACATTCGATTTCTGCCTACTCTATCACATCTCCTTCTCTGACTGTTGCGAGAGGAACTGCTTTGATATTCATCTGCTGCTCTGGCTCTAAGTTCTCTCTCTCTTGTCTCCTTCTTGCATGTTCATCTTCTGATCTGCATGGTTCTCCATGAGACGCATAATTCTGATTTTGCAGTTAGAAATGAAGTAACTCTACTTTTTCATTCATCAGTTTCTCCATGTGAGCCATGATTGCTTCAATCAAAATTTTGTTATTGGAGCTGTTGCTAGTTTCCTCTCGATCAGACACTATCCTGAAACCAAGAGAAGAATTACACCAGTAAATAGTTCTAACAACCCTTTAACTTCCGTTATAACAATACATTATGGAGAACATTATGATTTGTACAAGCATAGTTAGATCTATTTGTGACAGAATTTGAAGAGTCAAGCTGTTACAGATCTATTAAAGGGTGAGACGAAATGATGATGAGAATGATCAATAAAGATATGAAATGATAAGAGATGGATAATGGATGAAACGAAATGAAAAGAAATGTAGTGATAGAAGACTCAATTTCAGAGTGTTGCTCTGATACCACTTAATAAGATCCTTCTTAGACCGGCACTCGGTGAGGTTGGATCAATAATAGAATTGGCTGTGAAGCCGTGGATGATGGATGATAATCAAGATGATTGATCGGTTTTGATAAGAAACTTGCGGAATAGTTTATAAAACCAGGACTTAGTCTCGGATTGGATATGACACACCAAAGAGAAACTAATGATTTTATTGGATATGACACACCAACAAGATGTATCTATTCTTTGTAAGAGAGTGTGATAAAATAAGATAGATTGATTTTGCAAATGATATACAAGAGAATATAAAGGAAAAGAAAGAAGAAATGTGGGAAAACGAACTAGTCTTGGAACAGGCTTTGAGACTAGACCACACTAAACACACAAAGACTGAATTTAAATTAAAAAATTCACGGTTTTGACTAACTCTTTAAAATGTGTCTAAGTGCGGATTTAGGCAGACCTTCCTAAAGATGAGTAAAGCTTCACGAATCATTCCATTTGAGAAGGACTTTCTGAATACGAACATTGTTGGGGTCAAAATCCACACTCCCGGAATTAACGACTAAAATGTTTAAATATCGGGAAAAGTTCCATATCTGAATATTTTTGGAAAAGAAAGATATTCGGAAAAATAGTGTAACATCCATCTCATCCTCACCCGAGAACGGCGTGCCACGAACCCAAACTTATCTCTCAAGTAACTCAAATGATTCATCAATACTCCACTTTACTTATATCACCGACCAATCCACAACTCCTATAACCAAATAAAATAATAAAATAAATGTTGAAAATAAAATACGAAAACATCGTAAAGATCCCCAAAGCACCCGATCCATCGTATGTCCATCTACTTGTCAGTCTCACAAGATAAAAAGAGGGGTGAGTAACAGGGGAGTCACTCAGTGATGTTTGTGATACTATCGCACAAAAATGCAGTTTTGGTCATAGCACTCCAAACAAGGAATAAAGACTAAACATGAAAAACCATGGCACCTAAAGCACCCAAACAGAAAACAATATCCTACTGACGGATCCAATGACAGTCGACACCCTCCCACCAGGAGGTCAGCATGGAATAAGTGTCCAACGGCACCACCATGTGTGACGATTTATCGATCTTAAGGCATCTGACAGTAGATTGACTACGCTGCCCGCACCCCCTCATACAAGCTGCGATTATGCAGAAGTCCGTCTCTGTACACCCGCTACCTAATGTCAAACATGCTTGAATATCTATATAGTATATATATGCATATATAATATATAACAAACATTTACCATTTAGCATGCACAATCAATTGGGTTGAATCATCTATATTCCTATCTGCAATTTACAAACAAAACTGCCTAGACTCGATCAAAGAAAACATATCACATTTCGTACTAAATTACATATAAGAAATTCTAAACGAAAGCACGAATGTTGCAGAATAGCCCTCACCTTAGCCTTAACCACGATGAGCAACTTCCATTGGACAGATCAACTGCTACAGTTTTGACTATACGATTTCCTATTCTCCAAAGCTCCAAATCGGTTTTCCTTCAACCAATAACAATCTACAAGTCCAAAAGATCCCTATAATTATTCAGGTCAAACGGATCACGTTTGCCTAACCAAAACCCATATCTCAACAGACTAGTTACAGGTCACCACTAGACATACATGCTTCAAAAAAACTGCTATAATATTCTATTCATACCTGCACTCTGAACGAACTTGATTTCTCTGGAATGTAGACATCCGGGGCTTTTCAACGATAGGTAGATCATTCCATGGTTCTTCACGGTTCACCAGAAAATCACTTCTCAAAATTGCTGAAGACTGATGATGCGAATTCCAGAACCACTCCGAACATACTCGGAAAAACAAACATAACTTTCAGTATACCCATCCAACTAAGAAACCGATTGCGGTAGTAGTTAGATGAACAAGTCCAAAATACACCCACCAAGTTTCAGATCGATTGTATTTGTTTTACTTATCTGATTCCTCATTCTACCAGAACTGGTGGCCGATCGATGTTTTTCTAGGCGACTTTGGTGGCTGATCGATGGCTGCCCTGATGAAAATCCGACAGGGTTTCCCTGCTACACCCTTTTTTATAGAAAAATAAATAAAGAGTCAGTCTATTTAATAGAGATACCTAGTGATGCAAATTTCAAAACTGACCCAATTCCAGCAGCCCCGGTCAAGGCAATTCCGACCATGAGTTCAAGACCAATGACATGGTCGGGAGGAAGAACATTTCAGGAGAATTTCAATGAAGCCGTGGCAAATCTGATTGCTGATAAGGAGGTTGATGAATTGACCGAAAGATTAACTCAAATGAGTATTTCTAAAGTCAAGAAACCAAGCCAGACCGAGCAAAACGAGTATCGGGACATAAAGAAATCATATCGGGACGTGACTATCGGGATGCGGGTGATGACCATCGGGACGCAGGCGATGACCATCGGGACGCGACTGACAACCATCGAGACGCAGGCAATAACTAGCGGGACGCAGACAACAACTATCGAGACGCGCAGGAAGATTACCGAGATGCGGGTGCTAAGTATCGAGACGCGGGTAACTCGAGCAACGGTCAAGACTCTTATCAGGACACGGCAACAAACTATCGAGACGTGGGTCAAGACTATCGAGACGTAACCGGGCCATGGACCAAACAACATTTTCACCGAGACGCGACTGGGCCAAACCCCGAACCCAATACTGTTCAAGACACGGAAGAATGAATCATCGGGCCAGATAACTCAAACATCGGACCAACTACCGAGCCAAACAACCGATGGGCCACAAAAACTCCGATACGAGCAAATTCCGGGCCAAACATAATTTCCATCGAACCAAAGTTATTTTTCCACCGGGCCAAATCCATTTTTCACCGAGCAAAACATGAGCCCAGCTAAAATATTCGACCGACCAAAGGACGCGCACGCCTCACATGGACTTTCCTTATTTGTCATCGCACGCACATAAACCCAAGGCTGCATTTTCGATTCGATTCATCACCATTTCTACCTGATCATCACGCCAAAGTAAGTCAAGGTAATAATTTCTATTTGAATGGATTATGGACTACCGACTTCTTGATTTCCTTGATTTATCTTATTAAGGCAATGTTAGCCACTTAAGTTATTTTCTTTCGTAGAGTAAGACATTTTGTTTGCCATTTTTATTGCATTGAATAAATTTGTAATCTGTTTCAAAGTCCCTTTGAAGGGCATAGCTGACATATATTATATAAGTCCTCCTACAACCTTGTATAATTTTCACCTTTAAATAAAAGCACCAAACTTTCTTCTAAAGAAACAAAAGCAACTCGTGCCTTAGAGAAATCTGGGATTTCTCATTGTCTAATCAATGCCTTTCCATCAGGCCGTGTGGCAACCTTCGATTCTACCTCTCTCTCTCATTCGACCATCTTTGATCAACCGGAAAGAGCCGTACGGCCAGCCGAGTGATTCCATCGACCATTTCCTTTTCCATTGACCATTTCTATCGGACTAACCCACAGGAGCCGTACAGCCGGCGATTGTCTTCATCCACCACAAAAACAAACCTCCGTTCCGGGGTTTGCATTACCTAGGGTTTCCTGCAAAAATTTAGTGGCCTTCTTGGGCCTAAGTTTTGGGTCGTTACAAATAGTTAAACTTAAACTATTTTTATCGATAACCTTACAAAATGATCACCAAAACTGCTTTTCGTATGATTTTTCCGGACGTATGGCTAGGCCTTTCCGTATCCCGCTTCCCGCGTCTTGCGCCTAGCCGGACGTACAGCTTGGCCGCTCTGCGTCCTGCCTCCCGTGTCCCATGTCCCATGTCCTGCATCCCGTGACCCGTGTCCAGTGTCCCGCATCCCGCGTACCGCGTCACGCGTCCCTCGTACCGCTTTGGGAATCTATCCAGCTCGGCATTTATTATTGGACTGATGATTTCTTCGGTTTGACTTTCCGGTTTGACTTAAGTCAACGTTTTATTGTTTTCGATAGACAAAAACGTTGCGATATTCTCCAAAAACAAAGCGAAGTTTGGTTAAAATATCGATAAGTCTTCGAAATGAAATCTGCAAGCGACAAAAAGACCAACCAGCTCGGCAGAACTTCCTCTTGGCAAGGAATGCCGAGCTGGTCTCCAAGCTGAAGGGTTTTTCACCTTGAATGCCAAGCTGGTGAGAAATTCTCCCATCCTGACATGACGAAATCATCGGGGAACGATAGGAAACTCCTCCCATTCAATCAGCTCGGCAACTTCTAAGGAAGTGATGGTCAAACATTGCAGTCAGCTCGGCATCTTTTGGAGGGAGAGAGAATGCCCAGCTGGTTGCCAAGCTGATGGATGGACGAAGTGCCTAGTTGGTTGGATGCACGGGTAAGATCGAGAGATGCTGGGACTAGACGGTCAGCTCGAGATTTTGGCACAGCATGGGCAATCAGTCAATCAGTTCGGCATTTTGATTGGGAGAAGGAATGCCGAGCTGGCTGATGTTATGTCGTGCTGACTGCTTTCTCCTCCAAGAATCGCGACTTTTTTTGGTTTTTCGGAGAAACCGCTCGGAAAAAGGACGATCAGCTCGGCATTCCGAAGGATGTCAGTTAGCTCTCCTCTTTCTGCCGAGCTGACTGCTTTCTCCTCGAGGAATCACGAGTTTTATCGGTTTTTCGGAGAAACCGCTCGGAAAACAGGACGATCAGCTCGACATTCTGAAGGATGTCAGCCAGCTCAACATTTCTAGCTGGACAAAATACCGAGCTGGTCAGCTCTCCTCTTTCTGCTGAGCTGACTGCTTTTTGCTCGAGGAATCACGTCTTTTGTCGGTATTCAAGATAGAGAGATGCTAGGACTAAACGGTCAGCTCGAAATTTTGGCACAGTATGGGCAATCAGTCAATCAGCTCGGCATTTTGATTGGGAGGAGCAATGCCGAGCTGGCTGATGTTCTGTCGAGCTGACTGCTTTCTCCTCGAGGAATCACGACTATTATCGGTTTTTCGGAGAAACCGCTCGAAAACAGGACGATCAGCGCGTCATTCCAAACGATGTCAGTCAGCTCTCCTCATTCTGCCGAGCTGACTGCTTTATGCTCGAGGAATAGCGAGTTTTATCAGTTTTTCGGAGAAACCGCTCGGAAAACAGGACGATCAGCTCGACATTATGAAGGATGTAAGCCAGCTCAGCATTTCTGGCTGGACAAAATGCCGAACTGGTCAGTTCTCCTCTTTCTGCCGAGCTGACTGTTTTTTGCTCAAGGAATCGCAACTTTTGTTGGTTTTTCGGAGTAACCGCTCGGAAAAATGGACGATCAGCTCGGCGTTCCGAAGGATGTCAGCCAGATCAGCATTTCTGGCTGGCCAAAATGCCGAGCTGGTCCGCCAAAATGCCGAGCTGGTCCGCTCTCCTCTTTCTGCTGAGCTGACTGCTTTCTGCTCAAGGAAACACGACTTTTATTGGTTTTCGGAGAGACCGCTCGGAAAACATGACGATCAGCTCGTCCTTCCGAATGATATCAGCTAGCTCAGCACTTCTGGCTGGATAAAATTCCGAGCTGGTTAGCTCTCCTTTTTTCTGAGCTGATTTCTTTCTGCTCAAGGAATCACGATTATTATAGGTTTTCTGGAAAATCCCTCGAAAAGTAGTTTTTTATACTTTTCATAAAGTTATCGATAAAATAGTTTAAACCGAACTATTTTTCGAACATCAATCTTTTTTCCCAAAAATATTCAAATATGGTAAATATTTTAGCTGTTAATTACTGAAGTGTGGGTTTTGACCCCATCATTTAGCCCCCCAGCACGTCAATCTAGGGTATGGTAGTGACGATGTAACTAAGAAGTGTGGAACGGCATTAAGGAGGTATGATGTTTCAGCGTCCAATTCCCTTTGCATCGATTCTCGAGATGAAGTCGTCAGGCTAGCTTAGTTGTCTCGTCGGGCTTTATTGTCGTAATATGTCTGGGTTAGTTCGTAATACGCTTATGTCTTTGCCTTGTTAAAAACCTTTTACTTGGAAAACCCGGTGGAAAAAAATGTAGTTGAGGAAAAGAGTTCAATACGCATTACCGAGACTGAGAGTGTCAGTAGAATGTTTTCTGAAAGACTGTTTCGGATAAGTTTTTCGAAAGTTTTCGTAAAGATTTTCTGAAAAATCGTCCGGGATAAGTTTTTCAAAATTTTTTCGTACAGAAACTTGTAGAGAGGAACAGAATGCCGAGCTGGGCAAAGGAAAATGCCGAGCTAGCTGTGTATGGGTATAAAGTCGAGCTGGTCTCGCAGAAGCATGATCCCGGGATGACCTAGCTTGTTTAGGATTTTCCCAAGAAACTGTTTGGGTTTTAAGTTTTCTGAGAGTTTATCGTAAAGTTTTTATGAAAAACAATTCAGGATAAGTTTTTATGAAAAACTATTCAGGATAAGTTTTTTCGAAAAACTTTATATAAAGTTTTGCCGAAAAACTGTTTGGGATATGTTTTTCTTACGAAAGCTGCGGAGAAGAAAAATGCTGAGCTGGGCTGTGATGCTTATGTTGTCTTAGCGTTTTGGGATGAATGACCGAGAAGAAGGAGGGGACAGAGTGCCGATCTGGTTGAAGGACATGTGATGCCGAGCTTGCTACATACCGAGCTGGATGTTGGTCCTATGTCCTCTCCATTCAGCATGCGTGACTGAGGAGGAAGAGATGGAAGATGCCGAGCTAGTTGGAGGACATGGGAAGCCGAGTTGACTGCTACCCTAGCTGGTCTGAAGGAAATGCTGGGGCCGGACGGCAAAAGATGCCGAGCTGGACGTGAGACAGCATGCTGTTTGATCAGCTCGGCCAAGTTTTGGCGTGTGTGCATCCCTTTCCGTTTGCTTACGTTCTCGGGAAGACAAGTGTTTCCGGAATTATTATTATAATAGGAATGAGATTTTTGCACAGTATGGCCAATCAGTCAATCAGCTCGGCATTTTGATTGGGAGAAGGAATGCCGAGCTGGCTGATGTTCTGTCGAGCTGACTGCTTTCTCCTCGATGAATCGCGACTTTTATCGGTTTTTCGGAGAAATCGCTTGGAAAACAGGACGATCAGCTCGGCATTTCAAAGGATGTCAGTCAGCTCTCCTCTTTCTGCCGAGCTGACTGCTTTCTGCTCGAGCAATCGCGAGTTTTCTCGGTTTTTTGGAGAAATCGCTCGGGAAACAGGACGATCAGCTCGACATTCTGAAGGATGTCAGCCAGCTCAGCATTTTTAGCTGGACAAAATGCCTAGCTGGTCTGCTCTCCTCTTTCTATCGAGCGGACTGCTTTCTCCTCGAGGAATCGCAACTTTTATCGGTTTTTCGAAGAAACGCTCAAAAACAGGACGATCAGCTCGGCATTCCGAAGGATGTCAGTCAGCTCCCCTCTTTCTGGCGAGCTGACTGGTTTATGCTCGAGGAATCGCGAGTTTTATCGGTTTTTTCAGAGAAACCGCTCAGAAAACAGGACGATCAGCTCGACATTCTGAAGAATGTCAGTCAGCTCAGCATTTCTGGCTGGACAAAATGCCGATCTGGTCAGCTCTTCTCTTTCTGCCTAGCTGACTGCTTTTTGCTCGAGGAATCGGGACTTTTATCGATTTTTCGGAGAAACCCCTCGGAAAATAGGACGATCAGCTTGGCGTTCCGAAGGATGTCAGCTAGCTCAGCATTTCTGGCTTGACAAAATGCCGATCTGGTCAGCTCTCCTCTTTCTGCCGAGCTTACTGCTTTCTGCTCAAGCAATCATGACTTTTATCGGTTTTCAGAGACACCGCTCGGAAAACATGAGGATCAGCTCGGCGTTCCGAATGATGTCAGTCAGCTCGGCATTTCTGGCTTGTTAAAATGCCGATCTGTTCAGCTCTCCTTTTTTTTCTGAGTTGATTTCTTTCTGCTCGAGGAACCAAAACTTTTATCGGTTTTCCAAAAATTCCTCGAAAAGTAATTTTTGTATACTTTTCATAAAGTTATCGATAAAATAGTTTATACCGAACTATGTTTTGAACATCAATATTTTTTCCCAAAAGTATTGAAATCTGGTAAACATTTTAGCCGTTAATTCCAGAAATGTGGGTATTGACCCCAACATTGAGCCCGCCAGCTCGTCAATCTAGGGTATGGTAGTGACGAGGTAACTAAGAAGTTGTGGAATGAGATTAAGGAGGAATGATGTTTCGGCATCCAATTCTCATTGCTCGATTCTCGAGATGAAGTCGTCAGGCTAGCTTAGTTGTCTCGTCGGGCTTTATTGTCGTAATATGTCTGGGTCAGTTCGTAATACGCTTATGTCTTTGCCTTGTTAAAAACCTTTTACTTGGAAAACCCGGTGGAAAATAACATAGTAGAGGAAAAGAGTTCAATACACGTTACCGAGACTGAGAGTGTCGGTAAAATTTTTCCGTAAGACTGTTTAGGATAAGTTTTTCAAAAGTTTTCGTAAATATTTTTCGAAAAATCGTTCGGGATACGTTTTTCAAAAACATTTCGTACAGAAACTTGTACAGAGGAACAGAATGCCGAGCTGGTCAAAGGAAAATGACGAGCTGGTCAAAGGAAAATGACGAGCTGGCTGTGTATGGGTATGATGCCGAGCTGGTCCAGCAGAAGCATGATGCCAGGCTGACCTAGCATGTTTAGGATTTTCCCGAGAAACTGTTCGGATTTTAAGTTTTCCGAGAGTTTATTGTAAAGTTTTGATGAAAAACTATTCATGATAAGTTTTTTCGAAAAACTTTATATAAAGCTTTTTCGAAAAACTGTTTAGGATAAGTTTTTCGTACGAAAGCTGTGGAGAAGCAAAAATGCCGAGCTGGGCTGTGATGCTTGTGTTGTCTCAGCGTTTTGGGATGAATGACCCAGGAGAAGGAGGGCACAGAGTGCCGAGTTGGTTGAAGGACATGGGATACGGAGCTGGCTGCATACCGAGCTGGATGTTAGTCCTGTGTCCTATCTGTTCAGCGTGCGTGACTGAGGAGGAAGAGATGGAAGATGCCGAGCTGGTTGGAGGACATGGGATGCCGAGTTGACTGCATGCCGAACTGGCCTGAAGGAAATGTTGGGGCTGGACGGCAAAAGATGCCGAGCTGGACGTGAGACAGCAAGCTGTTTGAACAGCTCGGCCAAGTTTTGGCGTGTGTGCATCCCTTTCCGATTCCGTACGTTCTTGGGAAGACATAAGCGTTTCCGGAATTCTTTTTGAAATATGAAAGAGATTTTTCCCTTTTAGTTTTCTTTTGTTTCCTTTTTTGTGGAACCCGTTTCTTTTGGCGGGATCCACAAGCTCATTTTAAAAATAAACCTCCATCCCCTCTTCACTTCTCACAATTTTCATTCTAAGTTTTGTGGGAAGTGAGCTCTGCCTTCTCACTACTTTCTCTCTCTAAGTGATGTCAACTTTGTCTTTGAGGACAATGGAGTTTCATGCACGATTGTTGGCGAATGCGAAGAAATATTTGCTTCCACCTGCTGCGTCCTTTGGCACTTCTCCGAATGTTGGAGAGCCCATGATCCATACGCCGAGCGATATGGACATTGACGATAAGGAGAGAACTTCGTATGACCCGTAGCTGCAGGTGACCTTTCCTGACGATGAGAAGGTCGATGTCCAGGCCGTTACTGACCTTGTAGTAAAGGCTGACGGTGGACTGCCTGCTCCTTTCCGAGCATTGCTTCCTCCTCCTCCTCTGGTCCGTAAGCAGATCACATATGCCCTTCCTTCTGCTTTTAGTGGCTTGGCTTCCCATGGGAAGAAGAGGGCCTCTCCTGCTCCGAAGAAGGGCAGTGCTCTTGAGGGTCCAAGCGAGAAAAAGCTGAAGGGTCCGTAATGCAAACCCCGTAACGGAGGCGTGTTTTGTGGTCAATGGACACTATCGCCGGCCGTACGGCTCCTGCGGGTTAGTTGGATAGAAATGGTCGGTGGAAGAAGAAGTGGTCGATGGAATCACTCGGCTGGCCGTGCCGCTCTTTTCGGTTGATCAAAGCTGGTCAAATGAGATAGATAGGTGGAATCGGTGGTAGCCACACAGCGTGATGGAGAAGGCAGTGATAAGACAATGAGACATCCCGGATTTCTCCAAAGCACGAAGTGCTTTTGTTTCTTTAGAAGAAAGTTCGTCGTTTTTATTATCAAAGGGGTGAGAAATTATACAAAGCTATAGTAGGACTTATATAATGTCTATCAGTTATGCCCTTCCAGGAGTCTTTGAAACAGATTACAAATTTATCTATGCAATAAAAATAG
Source organism: Sisymbrium altissimum (assembly GCA_900406495.1). Lineage (NCBI taxonomy): Eukaryota > Viridiplantae > Streptophyta > Magnoliopsida > Brassicales > Brassicaceae > Sisymbrium > Sisymbrium altissimum. Next base: position 1,136 of record OVBI01002008.1, on the reverse strand, counting down.
CGAACAAAATGCCTTACTCAACGAAAGAAAATAATTCAAATGGATAACAATGCCTTAAAGAAATAAATCAAGGAAATCAAGAAGTCGTTAGTCCATAATCAAATCAAATAGAAATTATACCTTGACTTACCTAGGCGTGATGATCAGGTGAAGAATGTCAATAAATCGAGTTGGAAATGCGGCCTTGTGTTTATGCGCGTGTGATGACAAATAAGGAAAGTCCGTGTGAGGTGTGCGCATCCTTTGGTCGGTCCAAATTATGTGAACGATTTGGTTGGTCGAATATTTTAGCTGGGCTCATGTTTTGCTCGATGGAAAATGAATTTTGCCCAATGGAAAATGACTTTGGCCCAATGGACAGTGAGTTTGGTTGGTCGTATTAGAATTGTCGTGGCCTGTCAGCTATTTGGCTCGGAAGTTGGACTGATGTTTGAGTCGTTTGGCCCGGTGGTTTCCTCTTCCGCGTCTTGATCAGTATTAGGTTCGGTGTTTGGCCCTGTCGCGTCTCAATGGAAATGTATGTTGGTCCTTGGCCCGGTTGTGTCTCGATAGTCTTGGCCAGCCTCTCGATAATTTGTGACACGTCCCGGTAAAAGTCTCGACCATTGCTCGAGTTACCCGCGTCTCGATACTTAATAGGCGCGTCTCAGTACTTAGCACCCGCGTCTTGGTGATCCTCATGCGCGTTCTGATAGTTGTTGTCTGCGTCCCAATAGTCATTGCCTGCATCCCGATTGTAACACCCCCGAACCGGTCTAGGTCAAAGTCAACACGTCGGCCGTGCAACAATCAAACAAGAACAGGCACGACCTACCTGAAACCCGAACCAGTCCGAGAATGCTACAATGACAGTAGCTAAGGTCAGTCCAACCCGGGCTTTAGAACAAATCCAAAGCCCCGGTCGATCCATCCTTAGTACCGTCCCTCTAAGATCAAGGCCTAAGGCTTTGCAACCCGTACCCCAATCCAAGAGTTGTGTTAGCTCGGACAAAGCTAATATCAGAAGAACTCAGTCAAATTATAAAACATCTCTTTATTTATATCATATTGGTTTTCAAAACATACAGCAAAGATACTTAAGATTATGGGCCCGAGCCTAGTGCTCCAAAACGCCGTACAACCAACCAAGTCAAACC
>OVBI01002007.1:0-25338 GCA_900406495.1 Sisymbrium altissimum | reverse complement strand
TTTTAAGAACTTTTATAATGTTAAGATTAGTATAAAAAAATATTATAAAAAGAGATAAGAGATGTATAATAAGAAAAATAAAAATAAAATAAAAATTAGAATAATATAAAAATATAAATATGAATGATAATTTAAATAAAACGATAATTTTGTAATATAAATTAGAACGAGTATTTTGTAATACAAATTTAAACAAAATTCACGAGTTATCGCATGTTCTTATACGAATTATTAGAATTATCCATTTTAAAAAATTTTAATAACAACAATAATAATAAATCAATATAACGAAATTATCCCACGAAAAAATCGACTGAAGTTTCTTCTTCTGCTTTTCCTAGTGAAGCAAGACTTCTTCCTTCTCGGTACTCATCTCTTGACTCTTATTAGTACACTTTTATACGTGAGCACGCATGCCGAGTTCTCTTCCTAGCGCAGCAACGTCTCACTCTTTTCAATTTTGAAAAGCAAATCCACTGAAAATATAGAATCTTTATATATAAAAGAAGAAATGTTTTCTCCAGTTAAGTGATAAGTGACAGCATATTTAGATGACACATATTAATATATATTTATAATTATCTATTTAATTTATATTTAACTATTTAAAATCATAAAAATATAAAAATAAAAGAAATAAAAAATAAAAAAATCTATACTTAAAGAAAAATATCAGGAATATATAAAATATATATACATATAAATATTTAAATAGATATTTTAATATTTTATTGGTTTAATATAATTAACAACGATAACTCAATAGAACTATAAAATATAAGATGTAATCAATAAGTAATCAAATATATACATTATATATACGAAGAATTAGAATTTTAAAACTATAAAACAAAAAATATAATCAGTAAATAATTGAATATATATAACTAATTATCAAAATTAAAATGAAGAATATTTAAAGAAAAATAACAAAGAAACATAACATAATCTAATATATAAATTTTAAAATGTTAAAAAAGTGATAAAATATAAGTGTAACAAAATAAATTCAAGATTATAACTCAATATATATATTTTAAAAATTATTATAATATTAAAATTAGTATTATAAAAATATTATAAAAAAATCTTTAAGATAAAAGATATGGAAAAAACAAACTAAATAAAATTTAAAAAGTAGAAATATAAATAACTATTAATAACCAATAAAGATTCAAAAACAATTGAATAAAATTTTAAAATATTTATCAAAAAATTACAGAAAATTAAAATGATAATCCTGCGCGTTGCGCGGGTTCTCACCTAGTACCTATAAAACAGAAGTCATTTTACAATTCTGTAAGGCATACGTGTCCAAATAAAGATAAGTTTTTTTTTTATTAATATCGAGTATTTTCAAATTAAATTTCTATTTTACGTTAAAGTAACGAAAATAACATATATCCAAATGTTAGAATATTTTTTGTTTTACACTGTCTTTATTTTTAACTTCCCATTTTCACCACTCATCATATTCAACGCATCATGTATAAATATGGATTTATAATTTAGAAATTGCTTCTTTCACTTTGGTTTCAGGTACTATTGTAATAATTGTATAAAAGATGACGCATGTTTCTGAAATCAAAATTTAGAAACTCAAGTACCGTAATTTGTTTTCTTTATCGTTATTTTTTTTTAACTTTATAATTTTTTTTTTAAAAGAATAGGTAAAATTATAAAATTTTAAAAATGTTTTGACTATGTACACTTTTTGAGATTCTTTTCTCTGGGGTGAGTTTGATATATATATATGCAAACCATATAATCAGAAACTCTGTATATTCATTCCAATTATCTGAATAGCAATTTTATCGATAAAATTCGCTTTATCTGTTCTTTGACTTAATTTTTCACTATAATGCCTTTGGTTTTCTCCCACCAAATATGACACCCTTGTCGATAATACATAATTTAAAATAAAAACTTTATGTTATCGAAATTAAAATCTTCTAAGAACTTGATATTCGGCTCATCATAATCGGTAAAAAAAAACCTCTAAGAAATTTGGACACCAACCTCTTCCAGATATAAGATTACTTCAGTATATTTTAGTAAATTTTTGTGAATCTTTCAGGATGTTTGAGTTGAGAAATAATAATTAAAAATGTGCATAATTTTTGTTCTATTTTGATTTTTTTATATCTTGTCGTATCTCCATTCCTGAATTCTTATCATATATATCTTACGTACTTTTATATAGGACAAATTTTTTAACTCGCGATTGAACACGAGACAAAATGGAAATGAAAAATTCCTGAAATCCCTTTTGGGATAACACCAATAATATTTTAATCAAATTTTTATATTTCATACTATATCAGATTTTATTATATAACTTATTTATGTAAGTATTATATATATATATATATATATTTTGTTTTTTATTTGAGATATTTATGTAGTTTACTTTATGTTTGTCCATCTTGATTTAATTATAATTTTTTATAGATTTCTAACTCTTGTGAAATATGCTACAATGTTTCTTTTTTAATAATTTAAACATATAGGATGAACTAAAATATATATATATATATATATATATATATGTTTGCAACTAGCAATCATCACTTTTTTCATCATTTATTGGATTTTACATTTGTAGAAATTCATTAAAATCCTCTCTTATTTGATTAATCATTTGTATAAATCTTTTCAAATTTCAGCTTATTAGAAATATGAGATTTCATCAATAAAATCCGTCAAATAAGATTTGAAGGAATTTTAGAGATAATTTATAGTTAAAAATTAATGAATACAAATACCACCTGTTATGATGGTATTTGAAGATTTTTTTCTACTTTTTTAGTTTCAATTTCAAAAAATCAAATCAAAACTCTTGAAATGAAAAATAAAAAATATTCATTGAAAAATTGAATATTATTCTTGTTATTTTTATATAAAATACAGAGTTTAAAAAATAGATTATATATCAATTTAATAATTTTAAAAAGTTGAAAATCTAAAACAATTCAAACAATTTGAATTTTAATTCTCTTACATTTTATTTGAATAAGAAATATAAACCAAATAATTTTTTTTCAGATTTTGAATTATTTTAATTTAATATTATTAAACCACTAGTAAATTTTATAAATCAAATCTCAGTTTTTTTAAAATCTCTTTGAATTTCTAAATCAAATCCCAAATCAAATCCATATTTGTTAAAATCTCATTAAATTCTTAAAAATACAAATTCTCTNACCAAAAAACCCCCCCCCCCCCTATATTCTATTTATGTAAAGAATTTGGTAGAAAATTTATGCACTTTGTATATGGCTGGCTCATTTTCCAGTTTTTTTTTTTCACTCTCAATGGCTCATTTTAACTTGTTTTATTCATTTTTTAATCCAAATAAAATTGACTGATTGTTAATTTTAACATGTGGGTTTTAACCTATAAAATTGGAAGTTTTTCTTCAAATTTAATTTTTTCTATTTTTATAAAAATATTCTTCTAATTAAATCCACTAAAATCTATTATAAAATCAAATCCATAGATAAAACTGTAAGTGCAAAACAATGATGTTCCACCTTTATGTCTAATATTTTGTTTAATCTTGAAACAATATTTTTAAAATGGGAATTCCAGTTCCCATCATATTTCATTCTGAATGTATGTATTTTTTCTGTATGGTCCTCTCTTCTTTTACACATATATGGTAAGTGCAAAACAAAGATGTTCAAAAATTTGAACAGAACATGAATAAAAACAAATCTTTTATTTTGAAAATATTCGTGCTCATCTCGTTCCCAAGAAAAATACATACCTTCCCAAATTCTCGTTCTCCCTAAATGGAATCAAAGCAATATTCCAAACCGAAATGTTTGACCAAACTGAAAGTTAACCGGTTGGACCGGTCGGATATCTTTTGTGTTTTGTCGTGTTGCTCAGATATTTATTTCGTAACACGACTCTCAGACTCAGAGAGAGAGAAATCCAAAATTACAAAACAGAACTCAAAAAGTAAGCGAAAGAAGAAAAAACCCCCCCACGAAGCTATCTATGGCAGACCAACTCACCGACGAACAGATCTCCGAGTTCAAGGAAGCCTTCAGCCTCTTCGACAAAGACGGCGATGGTTAAATTCTCTTTTGTCTCTCTACTAATTTGGATCTGGATTTTGTTCTTTGACTTGTTTAATTGTATTCCCGTGATCACTTGAGACATAAAGTTTGAATCTTTCCTCATTATTGATGAAGAATCAGTCATCTTTATTCATAAAAACTGTTCTTGAATTTGTCTCATGGCCCAAGAAGCAAACTGTTCTTGATATGTTTCTTGCACGCGTGTTCATCAAAGATCATTTCCTTGAGAGCTTAAAGAGTTTGTAAACCATTCTTGAGAATTGTGTCTTCTTGAATTCTCTCATGGTGTATGTATTGCACGCTTGTTCATCCACTTCTTGATGCGTATAAGTGTTTGGAAGCTGTTCTTGATGTGTTTCATGCACGCATGTTCATCAAAGATCATTTCCTTTGAGAGCTTAAAGAGTTTGTAAACCATTCTTGAGAATTGTGTCTTCTTGAATTTGTCTCATGGTGTATGTATTGCACGCTTGTTCATCCATTTCTTGATGCTTATAAGTGTTTGGAAGCTGTTCTTGAATTGTATCTTGCGTGGCATGTTCATCAAAGATCTGCATTTCCTGAAGCTAAAGTGTTTTGTCATGTGTATAAGCTTTACATTTCTTGAAGCTTATAGTGCCATTATGTGTAGACTTGTTTTCTTATATATATTCTTATAAGAGATGAGTAAAACAGAACCTTTACATGCTTATTCATTGAAGCTTAAAGTGTCGTTTTTGTGTAGATTTGTTTTCTCATACGTTCTTATAAGAGATGAGTTAAACAGCTTCACGTGATTTTTTGCATCTATCATGTATTTGCCAAATACTTAAATGACATAACTAATTGCTACGTCCGTTTGTATATGTCATGGTTTCTAAAATCTATTGCTCTCTTGATTGTGGTTAATACACAGGTTGCATCACTACCAAAGAGCTTGGAACGGTTATGCGTTCTCTAGGGCAAAACCCAACAGAGGCTGAGCTCCAGGACATGATCAACGAGGTTGATGCAGATGGAAACGGAACCATCGACTTTCCCGAGTTCCTGAACCTGATGGCTAAGAAGATGAAGGACACTGACTCAGAGGAAGAGCTGAAAGAAGCATTCAGGGTTTTCGACAAAGACCAGAACGGTTTCATCTCCGCTGCTGAGCTACGTCATGTGATGACCAATCTCGGTGAGAAGCTAACTGATGAGGAAGTTGAAGAGATGATACGTGAAGCTGATGTTGATGGTGATGGTCAGATAAACTATGAAGAGTTTGTCAAGATTATGATGGCTAAGTGATTTGAAGAAAAGGTGATGGATGATGATGATGATGACCTTTTATTATCTACCTACCAACAGATTGTACTGCTCTTTTTTTTTAATGCTTCTAGGAGTTTAACCAAGATACATTTTCATGATTGGTCTAGAAATTGGGTTTTTAAAAAGACTTGAGATTTGAGACACTGTTTGCTTTATGGTTTATGAAATTTCTGGTTTTTTTGTGACGTTTGTGTGTCAACTTGCTTCTTTTATGGTTAAGGTTTAAGCCACATTTTGGTTCTTAGTCAGAGATATGATTCGCGTCCAATATAACTTACCATCCACTTTCTAAATGCGCGTCCAAGTGAGATTCTTATTCTCCATATACGAACATGTTGGTATAAGTATAAACTATGTAGTGCTTTTGACAACACTAACAAAAAATTGGTATAAAGTGGGTATTTTTTTGTGTTTGTCAAATGTGCTTTTCAAGATGTCTTGTTCCTCCTCTCTTTATATATTTGGGATTCGAAGTTGAAATTCAATGGTGGACATATAGCAGAACGACACGTGTAAATGCGAGCACGATGTTGGTATTTATGGCTGTGGCCAAATTGGCCATTGGCCTCTCTATATTGGCTTGTGAGTAGGGGGAGGAGGGGTGGATATTAATAGAAAATGAAAGAATCTCTCTTCATTTCATGAACAGTTAGTATTTAAGAAATTCAAACACAATTTTTCTTCTTCATAATTTTGGTTAAAACTCAAACATTTTTGGTTAAATTGAATTAGTTTGTTTGGTTCATTTATATTTTTGGTTTAGAACTATATCTTATAGAATTCATTATAACGTTTGTATATCAGTCGGAAGAAAAATTTAGAAAATCAAAGAATTGATTGGTTTGATGGTGTTGAACCGAACCAAACCAAACCAAATAAATTTTATGAAATTATTATCGGATGCCAATTCCAAACCACTTGTAAATGCGCGTCCAATCAAATTATTAATCTTAATCATAGGACAAATAGAAATAGGTCATCAACAAAATAAATCTGGCATAAAGTGCTCTTGCCAACAACAAAAATTGGTGTAAAGCGAGTTGTTTTATTTTGTTTGTTCCATGTTGAAATTTAATGGTGAACAAATAAGAAAACAACACCTGTAACGAAGCGCCAGGTTAGAATTTATTGCCCAGGCCAAATTGGCCATTGGCCACATTATATTGGCGTGTGGGGGTTGAGATAGCGATACATAAAGAATCTCTCCATTTCATAGTATTCGTTTTATTGGTCTTAACTTCACTCCTCTACATTTATTTCTATATGTACTAAAACAACTCTTGGTAGGTAAATCTAATCAATAAATGTTATAATTTTTAAAATTATATAACTATGGCAAGTGTATATTGTTTGCCAATAAATAATCAAAAAATGTTAAAAAAATTTAAAAACCATATAACTACGCCAAGTGTATATTGTTTTGCCAATAAAAACTCTTAGGTAAATCTAATCAATAAATGTTAACATTAAAAAATTATATATACATTTCTTTTTTTTTTATTGAGTTTTAAAAACTTATATAATCTCTTAGATAAATCTAATTAATAAATGTTAACATTTTAAAATTATATATACATTTCTTTTTTTTTTCTATTGAGTTTTAAAAACTTATATAATTATGGCAAGTATAATTGATTTTGTCAATAATATTGATATGCGGTCTCAAAATTGGAAAACTTCATTTATGTAATAAGAATGGCAAGTATATATAATATTGATATGCATGCGGTCGCACAAATTGGAAAACTGTCATTTAAATTATATTTCATTCCATTAATTTTTGATCTTTTTAAAAATTGATATTGGAAGTTTATAAATAAATTAAAGAAAGATGCCTACTAGAGAGACTCTCCAGCTCACGCAATCCTATAACGCGTTTATTAAAATCCAAAAACGCGTTATTATTATTACGTCCCTCGCTTTTCACCTTATATTTATATAACTCATAACAAACCTTCATCTTCCTCAACCACACTCTTCTTTCATTACACTTGAAAACACTCTCATCGTCCTCTCTCTCTCTCTGTGACTCTCTCTTTGTATTTCTCTCGTTGCAATGTCAAAGAACGGAGGCACTCTTAACTGCTTAGGTTCAATGGAAGACATACGTCAAGTCTTTCAACGTTTCGACAAGAACGGAGACGGAAAGATCTCAGTGGAAGAGCTTAAAGAAGTGATACGTGCCCTAAGTCCCAACGCGTCTCCGGAAGAAACAGTCACCATGATGAAACAGTTTGATCTTGACGGTAACGGGTTCATAGACATGGACGAGTTCGTCTCTCTTTTCCAGATCGGGATGAATCAAGAAGGAGGTGGAAACAACAACAAGAACGACCTCAAAGAAGCTTTTGAGTTGTATGACTTGGATGGTAATGGAAGGATCTCGGCTAAAGAGCTTCATTCAGTGATGAAGAATCTTGGTGAGAAGTGTTCTGTTCAAGATTGTAGGAAGATGATTAGTAATGTTGATGTTGATGGTGATGGTTGTGTTAACTTTGAGGAGTTTAAGCGCATGATGAAGAACGGTGGAGATTAGGTTTCGACGGTTAGGATTTGATTGTGTATAGAGGAAGGAAGGAAGGAAGGAAGCTAGAAAGTTCGGTTTATGTTCTATGGTTTAGTGACGGCGGATTAGAAAATTAATGGCAAATCCTCTAGATGATTCAGAAGTTTCCAATATTGTCTCTTTTTTTTTACGTTTCTTGTGTGATGATCACTGATTAAAACTAAAAAGAATTGTTCTATGTTTACTCTTTTTACTACTTATCTACATTGTATTAGTAATTTAGTAGTATCAATGATGAGTCGACAAAAGCACAGTGATAATTGATAAATCCTCTAGATGATTGAGAAGTTTCCAACATTTGTCTTTTACGTTTCTCCTGGTGATGATAATAAATTAATAATTGATTAAAACTAAAAAAGATTGTTCTGTTTTTTACTCTCTTTATTACTTTATCTACATTGTATCAGCGGTAGTACCAATGATGAGTCGATAAGCACAGTGATAACTGATAAGTCTCATTAAGTCTGAAAGGAAAACATCATAGCTAATAGAATATCTTCTTCTGCAATTTACTTGTATTCAAATCATCAGTTATAAATCAACTCTAGGAGAGAAGAAAGCTATCAACAAGTCTAGGGGATTGTGTGTCCGCACTTTCTGGATCTGCACCAGTGTGCTTCCACTTCCACGCTTGTGTATAATGATCGCCATCATACCGATTCTGATGGTTGCCTGTTTTGGCGCTGGCCTCTATCATATGCGCGACTTGCGGATTCTTGAAGCTCCTTTTTTTTAGTCTGTCTATATAGTACTTTCCTATAGGGGTGTCTTGTCGTCTATATTCCATGTGTGTCGAAGCTTCTTTAATTCACTATATAATGTTTAAAAATTTATAGTATTTCGAAGAGATATTAAATGTGTTCTTCCTAGTTAATGGTTGTCTTGACATTCTCTTGCAGCCATACAATTCAGGTGTCCTCAGAATAAAAGTAAAAGAAAAAAAAAAAAACATCAGGATTCAGGAGGTCTACAAAGTGAGAGTCACATGCACCACCATAGAAGGAAAGTGGAAAACCTGTGTAGTGTCTATCACTTGTCTTACAAGACTATGTATCTTCAGGATCATTGTTATTAGGGTTAATAAGACATTTGTATATGAGCAAAGAATCGAACCTATAATTTATATGTTCTTTCATTTCATTTCATTTGTTTTTGTTTTTATTATAGATTTTGCTAATATTTTTTGTTGTTTACTTATATCTTTTCAATTTATTTTTAGTTTTTAATTTATACTAGAAGAGAACCCGTGCAAATGCACAGACTTTTTTTTTTTCTTCTTAAATTTGTAATTTAAATTTTTTACTTTTATCTTATATCAATGCATTTTGTGGAAAAAAATTATAAAAAAAAAAACTTAAATCTTTAAAAATAATGCAATTGTTTTGATAATTAGTCTCTTCATGCTTTTCTAATATTTTTCATACATCACTTTATTAATTTATTAATAGTGTTCATTTTATTCATCTAATTACTAAATTATATTAATTCATTATTTTTTAATTTAATATTTTGAAAAATTTTCACACAAATTTTACTATATCCATTTTTTCATGGTTTTAAATTCTATATATTTTTATGTTTTTGTTGCTCTTTTTTCTATTTTGTGTGACATTATTCTATCTATTTTTGGTAATTAATTACATCTTTAATTATTTTGTGTGTCCTATAGTTTTTTTTTGTGTCCTATAGTTTATAAAAGCCTTTTTAAATTTTTTTTTGTTTTTGTTCCCATAATTTGATATTTTTTATTTCTATATTTGTGTGCCCTATAAATATTTTTGAATTAAATATAAATTTCATATATTGTACGTTTTCATTTAATAAATTTTTAATAGTTAAATTTAAGTTAAATGATTTTAAATTAAATAATCAATTGATGATATATTTTAAATTTTATTTGTTTAAAGATGCTGAGGTGTCAATGAAGGAAAACATCCCTTCAACCATTATAATATAGAAAATTGTAATAAATATAATATATTGATAGGCATATTTATCTTGTTTATCATCTAAAAATTCATTACTGTTATATTTTTTTTCACGAGGTCATTGAAAGTAACAATTTAAAATCATTTCGAACAAACTAATTTATCCTTGTTAGTGTTAGTTAGCTTGAACATAACAAATTAGAAATGTGATCTTTATTAACTCACTCAAAACTTTTATATTTTCTTTAACCGAATATAAATTTGAAACTTTAGTTCACGATAAATTCACCTAGCGATATAAGCTTAATATCATAACTTATATAAATCACGATTCTAACTTTTTAAAGAATTTTAAATTGGCAAACCTTTAGCTATTAATCTAGGTAACAAACTAAGGTTTATCAAAAGATTTCTATTGTTTTGAAAATGAGTAGTGTCCTACGACGATCCGAAGACTTCGATGTCTCCGCCAACTCCGACTTCTCCCCCTAAACACAAAAGAATGTAAATATATTTATTCGGAATGAACTACCTTGCTGATGCTTGTGTTGATTAATTTAAAATTATATCTCAATTTTATGAATTATTATGTGATTGGTGTGAATATTTATAAAATAACTAAATTAACATTATAGATTAATATTTCATTTTTATCTGTTTATAATTTTTTAGTGGTTTTGTCAATTAAATGTATATATATAAGATATTATATTAAATAATTTTAGGCTGTTATCTTAATTAAACATGTGATTTTCAGTATAAGAATTTAGATCGGTTTGGTTATTATTTTTGAATTAAATAGTGGTATATATTTCTTCCAAATTAAATTGCAATTATTGTTTGATTCTATTTAGGCTAAACCTATGTTGGTTCTTATTTATTTATTTTTAAATTATTATATAATTTATATGTATGAAAAGTAACTGAAATTTTATTTTCAATTTATTTTGTTATTTTAATTAGACATGTGATTTCATATATATATACAAAATATATTTTAAAGTTATTTCTTTTTAATGTTATTTCAAAAAAAATTTATTAAACCAAAATTTTAAAATTAAATTTTTTTTAGTAATGGCAATCAAATATAATAATTAAAACTAATTAATTATATCTTTGTAATCGATCTTAGTAAAAATTAATGTGAACGCGACACGAAGGAAACTGATTTCTCAAATAATTTTATAGAGATGGCTTCTTAGATATAGGAATCATGAGTAATTTATGATTAATTAGGATTTGTTAATCATGTGTTAATTATTAGTTATTTTTTCCTTTTATAAATTTATAATATATTGGTTCTGAGTTTTAGTGTCTTAAAATTAGAACCTTTAATTTATATATTTTCTCCATTTTTTTCTATCGTGCTTATATTTTGCTTAATTTTTTTTTTACTTATTTTTGTCAATTTGTATTTTTTATTCATCTATATTTTGTTATATTTATTGATAAACATCTTTGTCTTGTTCATCATCATCTAACAGTAGATTTTCATTCTTTCTTTTGTTCACGGGGTCATTGATAGGAACTACATTAAATGACTTAAATTGACTGATAGGGTGTGAAGGAGAAGGAATGACTTATAACTGTATATATATATATATATATAGATAACAGTTTTATTGAAGTGTTGGACATATTACTTTCTTTCTTTTTTCTTTGATAATACATCCACCTAAAACATCCACCTCTGCACACACTTACAAAACAATCAAGGAACAGTGGTAGTTGGATCTCACCTTGAAAGTGAGCACTGGCATCTCAGCAATGCATATACAACTTTTTAACAACAACATGCTCCATATATGATAGCACAAATTTATAGTTTTACTAAATGTAAGGATATAATTAAAAGAACATACGTGTTCTTGTGTTACGCAAAGATGTTGTATATGGTACAAGGAAGCATTGGAGTCTTAGTGAGAAGATTCAAGAAAAAAGAAAAAGGCCAGGTGGGCTTCGAGTTTTCAAGAGAAGTTATGTAGTCTTTATCTCAAAAGAAGTCCAAGTTCGTTGGAGGCTTCAAAGAAACTTGGGGTTTAAGCTTCAGAAGGATATAAACAAGACGGTGCCATGACGGAGAAACTTACGACCTTGGAGTTCAAAAGAGAGAAGCACACATGGTGTGTGTGGTGTTGTCCCACCGGATTGAGATATCTGTCGGTGGTTTATATGGAAGCTATACTAATATATAATAAGTGGTAACTTAGAATCATTGTAAATCTAGATTAGAGTGGTGGGCACAAGTTTGTGTGCTGGATACCATATAGCAATTGTAGGTTGCGGCTTTTTCTAGTGAATGAATTCTGGACGAGGTCCCGGGGATGTAGGTGAAGATCTGAACCCCGTTAACAAATGTCTCGTGTCTCATTTAGCTAATGCATCTTACAAGCTTATTTATATCTAACACACATCTAGTCCATGAAATAAGTATAATTTTCTATAAATAAATAAAAGTATAATAGATTTTAGTTTTTTTTTGTTCGGAGTGAAAAATAAATAAGATTAGAATAGAAATACAATGGAACCTTTATAATTAATACTCGATAAATTAATAATCACTATAAAATAATAAAAAATTTTGATCCCAAGTCGAAAAATGTAAAAATTAATAAAATTCGATAAAATAATAAAATAATAATTTTTGCAAAACTTTTATGTAAATATATGGTCCCATTAATAGTATAAATTAATAATTTGGATTTCAAATATGAGTATAATATAGTTTTGCTAATATCATTTACTAAAATATGAGTATAGTTTTAAATTTAAAATTAGGATTTCATTAATATTTTATCTTTAATTTTATTTAGTTAATATTTCATTAATGCTTTCTCATTTATTTTATTTAATATACCGAAACTCTTACTTATGCTTATTTTTCAGATTTGAATACAAAATTTGTAAATTTTTTTAAACATTATGATTAATTTTGTATATCTAAGTACTTTAAAATATATTATATTCTCAATTATAATTTCATCTTCATCATCGCAGATTATAACTATTATTTCTTATACATTTTTAAATTCATTAACATATATTATTTTTATATGAACACTTAATACATGTTACTAAAATCTATTTTACTTTGATAAACAACTTTAAGTTTGTGTCTATCATTTTTAGTAGTAGATTCATTTTAAAAAAATTAGATAACATCATTTAAAAAATATATAATAAAATCATTTTTCTATAAATTTATTTATTTATTAATTCATAACTCTATAAATTAATAAAATTTTAAATGTTTTTGTGTTGATAAACTCTATAGAGCAAGTGGAAAGAGGAGCTGGATCAAGTGGAAAGGCTGAGAAAACACAAGTTACCAAACAGAGACACGTTAAGGAAGATACTGGTTCAGATGGATGGGTGCTTAAGTCAAGTTCAGGTTTAGAGTCAGAGCAGGAGAGTGATGAAGAAAACTGCAAATGTTCNTTTTTTTTTTTTTTTTTGTTCGTTCTACGTTCATCTCATATTGAAATTCTAATTAGATTTGCATCTGATATTTGTACAGTTTCTCATGGTGATGCCAAAGAATCTGAGGAGCTCGTAGAAAGGTATAATATAAACATTTGGTTTTGATTTGGTTTTGATGTACACTCCTAATTGTATACTTTTGTCAATAGAGATCGAACCAACTAGCTTTGCTTCAAGGAAGAAAAAGATTTGGAATTTCGTTTAGAAACTTTTTTCGTAAAATAAGAATACGCACACAATTCTGTTTATAAATAAAAGCTCTTTTCAAATGATGTTATTAATTACGAGAGATTTAGGCATAGCATGCGATTAATAGAACATGTCGCATGTACTTTTTACNAATTTTTTTTTTTTTTTTTTTTTTACCATTTGAGATTATTTGTGGAAGTTGAGAGAATCTATAAAGAAGAAGATGGAGAAAACAACTCTAGAACTGTCAACTCGATTTATAATCTTACTAATATTATTTGCCAAGTACACTTTTAAAAATACTCTAAAAAAATGTTTTAATTACAATCTATGCCATTACTTTTATAAATAAAATCTGTTTGGTAACAGATATAAATCAGGTTAAAAATGACTTGAAAGTACTGAGTCAACTCAGTGATTCGAGTTGACCCGACCCGAATCCCTGAAAAACAACACGCGGATCTTTAGGTCACTTAAATCAAACCGAGTTAGACCAAATCAATCACCATTGGTTTGGACTGTGGACGATTGAATTAGTTATCTGTTTCATTAATTGAAATAAAAATTATTTACCTTTTTTTTTATGGATATACGAGCACTCAAAAAATCTGCATAACATAAAAATAAGAAATAGGATATTATTACTTTCTAAAATTTCGGGAATAAATAAATGTAAATCTCAATTTGTAAATTTAAATTAAAAACTAATATAACTAAATACCCAAAAATCTCGGCTGAGCATTTTAGATAACATCTTTAATTAATATCTGCTTAACTGATATCGACATATTTTAACTAACATTCAACAAATTCAAAAGATTTAATTAATATCTGCTTCTAAAACAACCTCCTAAGATCTTCCATTCCAAATAAAAAATTGACATTAAAAACAAAATAACTTTGCAATCAATCTTTTATTTAACCTACCATCACATTCATCAATCTATATAAATATCTCAACAAACAAAGATCATACCTCATCAGCTTTAATATTCGTTACCGCCTGCAATGTTGAGGCTCTTCCCATTCTAAACACCTTAGAAAATTTAAACACCTTAGAAAATTAAAGTCAAAATCCTGCATACATGGAAATACTATTTTATCAGATGAAGAGGTTAGTAATAGATTAATTTACTTTTATCCTTTTTTTCTTAATAAAACTACAGAATAAACTAACAAATTTTTATGATATTACAGTGTATTTATCTGTGAACAAAAGTATGGCGTGCCTTATGAGAAACATTCTCCTCAAGAAGAATAGAAACTCATTCAAAAATCAGCCTAAATCCATAACAGAATAAGGCAAGAAGTTTCTCTTCCCTCTACTCAAACCCTTCACACTGAACGGAACACAAAATTATTTAAAAAATACGTAATGCAAATAAAGTTACTAACAAACACAAGATCCTTACCGTTAATAATAGAGAATGGAAACTGTCTTTGAAGTATGTTTTTTTTATTAGTTCCTGTATTAAGAAAAAAGATTTAAAATCATTAATAAAAGGTGAAGAACTCATACTCTTCAAGATCACGTTTGTGCAACAATATGAGAAGCATTTGAGGCGCACATTAAAAGGTAAAGAACTCATATTCTTCAAGATCGCGTTTGTGCAACAACATGAGAAACATACTATTTTTAGTCTTTTTTTCAGAAATGTTATTAAATCTAAGTGCTGAAACATACAAATTTTTAGTTAGTTATACCAGTAAAAGCAGAATCATCATTAATCACTGTCTGAAACTTTTAAACCTACACATCTCATTGATAGGAATTCTTAGAATTCTCATATGTATTCTTTTCCAGTTAACATTTAACAAATTAGTTCGTTTACATACGAAAAAGTAAAGAGATACACTGAGTGACTGAAGCCCAACCTGTAATTGAACCTTCTTCCCTGTTATTTTCTATTGTGCCTTCCCATAAATTTGATGCATATCTTTAGTATTTTTGAGGCTGTTAAGCACAATGAACAAGCTTTTATACGTTGTAACTTGTGAGCTCATTCTACAATCGGTAATTTACTCTCTTTAGACACATTAAACTAACACAAAACCTAGAGAAAGCTCTAAAACGACAAAAATTGTATTATTAACAACCATCAAATTTTTTACTATCAAATGAAAGAAACACCGAACAAATTCTAAAAACAATATAATCCAAAGAAGCAACAACCTTATTCTTCACCAAACCCGTAATTAAACTCACCTGAGAGCAATGTGAGACAATCATCACAAAACTGTCTAAGTCTTCCACGGGTTCATCACCATCTGTCTTAAATCATCGGTTCGCCGCTGTAAAATTTATCCTTTCCAGATTTCATATCAAGGACATCATGCATGTCATCTTTGGTATTGATGATCCGCAAAATCGAAAGAGAAACTTTAACATGGGAAGGACAATGAGCTTGGATAGTTTTGGTTGAAAAGATTCAGGATCTCCCTGATTTCGTTTCTGCCTTGATCCAGCTTTGGTTCGCCACTTAGCTTCCTCCCCCGATTACCACAGCATCTTTTGCCACCTTTGCACATAAGCGTCGATTCATCTCATCTAGCTTCGTCAAAAACAAAGACTTTCTCAAAAGTCAAAGCTAATCGTATTGGACAATTCAAAATGGGCTTTATGTTTCAAGTTTTTTATGTAATATGTATATAGCGATTTGGCCAGTGGACTTTTATTTCTCGAACCATTTCATAAAAGCAAAGTTTGAAATTATCATTATTTAAAAGTTTTTCAGAGTTACGACTGAATGAGTATAATATACCTTCTATTATTTATTATTTCAAAGAAAAAAATACAGAACTTTTACAAAAGAAAAACTAATTGTTTTAGGTAGATTTTTCCTTTAATAATAAAAAATAGCTATTCAGTTATAAAGAATAATTTTATTTCATTTTATACAAATATTTATTAAATTATTAAACTATAAAACATAACTGTAATCAACAAATATACAATATTTATAATTATTAATATAGTAAATCAACAAAATAATATAATACACACATAAATATAATTCTTCTAAAACTAATAAACAACATAAATAATATAATATATTTTAATTTTACCCATACCGACTAAAAAAATAATTCATTCAATAATTGAATTCTTAATCTACTAAATCAACACAAAATATAATTCACACATAATACATTTTTCTAACACCAACCAATATAAAATATAATTCACATATAATACAATTTTTCTAACATCAACAAATAAATTAAATCATATAATAAATAAATATTAATAATATATTTAAAAATCTTTACACATATGATATTATGATTAAAGTTAAAATAATATCTATATAACAAATAATTATCATTACGATGATTTTAAAATAATAAAAAAAGAACTTTACCCCGCACGTAGAACGGATAAAATCCTAGTATACGATACAAAGAACATAAATACCATGACCCTAAATCAAAGCTATACAATATGAGTAAACCAAACTCCATTCAATTAATAATTTATAGCACAAAAGGCATAAGAAGGGCACAAGAGTATAACAAATCACCCTTACAACGACTTTTACATAAATAGCAAGTCGGCCGAGACATACTATCGTTGGAAAGCAAATCATATATTTCCCTGTTACTTACCAGTATGTTACGTACCAATAAAGTGTGTCCAGGTCTTGGATGTAATAGATAATTAAATATGCGTGTATTATGAAAAGTGGAGACACAATCACGACACCAGTAAAACTCATTCTTTGAATTTATCTTCTCTTTGCATATCTCACACCAATATATTGAAATTCCACTTTTCTCATTATAATATAAGGAGAGAGGATGACCATCGTATTTGTGTCTTACTAATGTGGGTAAAGTAGCGCATGTGAAGCATAAATTGAAGTCCCCACAATCATTTTCATTAATACAACGTAGATTGATCCTATGTACTTGTTACAAACTGTACACCTCTTATCTCTCCAATGAGATTTAAATGGTAACAACCAGTGTGGATGGCTTTCATGTTTAAATACATCAGTAATTGAAGCAAATTTTACATCAATTTCCACGTTTAAATTAGCATATGAGAAACCATTGCAATAACGTAGACAAGCTCCACAAACAAAATAGTTTTAAGGATGATTAGTACACAAAGTAAGTCTGTTGATGTTAATCGGGTGTCTTTTCTTAGAGGGAGATTAGCGCATGCATCGTGAAGTATGAAATCACACTGTGTACATCTGTAACACTTTTCAGAATTAATAAGAAGGGTGCATGCATATCAATATTTATCTTCTTCAAGTTCTTGTGAAACCTACAGATTATGGCGATGGCTAAAATGTTTGATTAGGTTTTGTTCTATCAGTTGGAATGGCTTACCTTCGTCTTCTTCTTCGGGTATCCCTTCGAGTTCTCTTCCATCCCAAATGTCTCTATGTGTTGCACAATTTGAATGAACAACATAAGAATAAATCAAGCAAGAGTATGCTCCACACTCTTCATTGATAGGCTTACTACATACCCCACAATTCCTCTTGCACGGGCCAAGAGAGGAAACATGAGAGATGCGGTGATCGTGACGGTTGATATATATAACACGTGGTAAGTATGCATTTTCTATGGACTATGAAACAACATTGATGACAAATACATGGGTAGTCTGAACTGCATAACCCACATGCATCACAGGTGAAGGAGAACTTCATCGGTACTTGGTGGAGTTCGTGCTTGTGGGCCTTAGTTTGGTTAAAGATCAGAGGTTTTCTCACACATTGGATACATATACGAAAAACACACCGTGAACATCGATACCACAATTCCAGACAAAAATTGGTTTGATCACATAGACAGCATGATTCAAATAAAACTTGAGGTCTTGTGAACTTGAGAGGGTGTTTATGACGAGAAGGAATGTTATGGTTGATGCATTTCTCATGGATATAAAAATCCCAGAAATCACACTTATAGCCTTGCTTGTTCCCATGGCCATCTTTGTAACACTCATTGCATTTTGATGAGATTTTTGTAGATTTTAAAAGAGTATTGTGTTTGGGGCATCCTTCTATATCCATTTTGTCTAGGGTTGCTATATTGGACTTGGAGCTTTCTTTTTCTTCCTCTTTTTTTCAAGAAAATGTTTCAGCTTCTCTTTTCTCTTTGTTTTCTTCTCTCACATAAGATTTGTTGTATATTAAAAAGAAAAATAAAAAAGAACAAGAAGAACTGAATAAATTCTTTTTTTGGTTAGGGGGGATTTTTGTAGTTTAGTTTGTCTTGAATTGGAAACTACCAGATAAATATAGCTTATCGTGGAGGTTTGATCGGTTGAATCGTAGCCAATTCAAACTAACAAGAGAGGATTATTATTGAGAGATCCGATACACTTACGAAGTTATTATTCCAAAATCCTAATGGGACTTGCACACACTTTTTGGACTCGGAAAAGAGCAAAAAAAGAAACAACAACAAAAAAAAAAGCGTTTGTTACATAACCAGTTTGAGATTCTTTCACTGACCAGTTTTAAACTGCACGATAGTTCTAATTTCTAAACCATGTCTGCACAATGGACTAAAGATAGGATCCATCGGTATGAAGTGACCTAAATACCCCTTGAACCGGGGACATCAATCCACTCGAGCTGTAGCTCGACCTCTCCGCATTCCACGTGCTGGAGCCTAAGGAACATATTCTGAATAAGCTTGCCTTGGTTCCACACAATGTGGCTCTCTTCAGACAGACAGTTTTGCCTACTCGGCTGTATCTTCATTATTATGGTTCCATTGGGAAGTTCTCCTTTGATCTTATAACGGGATTTAATGGCTTCAAGATATGGAGCAATGCTAAACTCTGCTTCGCCCATCTTATCATCCAGCGACAACAAGTCCTTGTCATAAACCGTCTGCGTTATAAACAAGAATGTTTCATTTCTCTAGTGAAACTAACTCATTCGATTTTAACAAACGGTCATGCTTAAGAAAAAAGAAAGCATGACTTACAAGTTTAATAGGTTGATTTGGATCAGTCACAGAGAGAGTCAAATCGTCGTTCCATTCGGGGTTTACACTCTGTTTGATCACGCGGGTTTTCAGCTTCTGTATCAAGTAAACATACTTCAAAACATCACAAACTACAAGATTTGGATTAACTGATTTAGTATAAGATAATGAATCAAGAACTATCTCAGTTCTAACTCATGATTCAGTCATAATGAACTATCACAATGCTTTTAAAAAGAAAACATCATAACCAATAGAATACGTATCCCATATTCCCATGTCATCATTTCAATTATTTCGTAGTGCCGTAGTGGAAGAAACAGAGTATTGATGTTGACAAAAGAAGAGCGATTGGTGGCTAAAGAGTAAAAGCGTACCAAAATTCCAATTTCATCAAAGTGTATATTAATAAATCATTTTGTACAAGGACCCACAAACATAAATATAATCACATGTCTTTTTTTTTTTTGACATCAACATAATCACATCTCTTCTTCTACAATTAGATTGTATGCAAATCATCAATTATATTAATCAACACTAGCAAAGAAGAAAGATATTTCAAAGGTTTAACCACTAGTTGAGATTAGTTTAAGACTTAAGACACCACATAACACTCTAGTCTTCAACATATACTAAAAAAAGTAAAGACTCAAAAAGACTTCACACTAGTGATGAGTTTGAAAGATTAGTGTATAACTAAGAGATGTGAACCCTCTAAATCTCATTAACACCTTAAAACTCAGTTATTGGTGAATTATGTTGAAGATCTATCTATAACATCAAGAATCAATAATCCACTGTCAAATATCAAAAAGACCATATTGAGATTTCCCTACACAGATCATTTTATCCCTTTTTATGACCAACCAACAGTTCAACAAACACAACAGATTCGAACACATGCATCAACAGATTCAGTTTAACATAAGCAAAATGGAAATAAAGAGGCCAATATCGTTTCTCTTTACCTGTTTTCCTGAGTGAACAACAACGTATGGATCGCTGCTTGAGATATCTCTAATGGCAAGATTCACACCTCTCTTCACATGAATTCTCATCAGACCCAATAGATTCTCCATTGTTTTTTTTTTTGTTTTTTTGGTTAACTCCAAAATACCAAAAGAAATGGGTTATTCTTCTTTATTGTCTCTCGAGTGAGTACGAAACTGTGACTTTGGAATATGGAAAGCTGGGATGAGGTTTCTTTTATTTTATATAAGAGTGTCTTCGGTGGAGAGAAGTCTCATTTTGGTATACAAATCAATACGACTTATTTTAGTATATTTGTTTATTTATTCTACCACGCACCACATCTGTGATCTGTCTTTTTTCATGGACTAAAATAACGAAGAGTCAAAGAATATATACTATTAATTTTTTATTCCTTTTTCGTCATCAAAATATTCAAGATACATAGAATAGAATCAATAATCATCGGAACAATATCCATTAATTCCGTGTATTTAAAAATATGTATTATACTGTCCAAAAAGGAAACTAGGATTGGTATACTTTGGGTTTGGTTATGGGTTATTTGACTCAGTTTGGGCTTTGGTTGTTTGGTGAAAGGAAAGTGTAAAGTAGTCCAGATTTTAGCAGCGATTTTGGTTGTCGAAAGCATAGGTTGAACCTAGATTGTAATAACATCTAGCAAAATGTTGTACATCAGTTTGTGTTGTCGTTTCCATGCCGTGTACGCTGGATTGACAGAAGAAATGCCATCCGTGGTGAGTGTTGGGAGGTGGCACTTCCATGGATCCATCAAGATAACCAACGAGATTGTATCCATCGAAGAATGTGTGAACCTATCAGCTCCATATGATGAAATTTGTAGTATTTAATATAGTAACGCTTGTACTTTGCAATATTAACTTGGAGGAGAGTGGACGAGTCAGGGAGCATAATAGTTTACCTACTATTAAAATACTCTGTGTTGTATTTGAGTGACCAAGAAATTCAATTATTCCTCTTGGTGGTGAAGCTAATTAGAATTAGAAAGTGCTTTAGTTACGGCACCTTCCACGCCAAATTTGGATTGACCAAGTGACTCGGAATTGGTGCCTTTTGTTTTTTTCCTCTATTTGGATTACTTTTTTTTTTTTTGGGACAAAAATTTGGGTTACTATTTTTTTTTTTTTTAACAATAATTTGGGTTACTATTTTATTCTCGAGAAAATGAGTTTCACCATTTTATGAGCTTTCAGTATTACTAAAGCATCTTCATTGTTAGATTCTATATATTAATAATAAAAATAAGAAAAAAATAAAGAAATAAAGGAATGAGAGAAGAAAAATATTTTTTTAGATGAAAGTTTTTTTAAATGAGATATTTTGAGATATTCATTTAAAATCCTTTTAAAACATGTTTGTCTATAAATGGTCAAATTTTATTTAAACAGTAAACTTAAATAAATAACTATGATAAAAATATTAATTTAGATTAGAACTCTATTTGAGAACTTCCACCAATGTTATGTTCTTAAGTGATATTTCTAAAGGATTTCAAAAGTTCCACGAATTTTCAAATTTTTGGTGAATTTCAAAACTCATACTGTTTGACCTAATCAACTCCATTTTGTACTTGTTTTTTTTTGTTTTTTTTTCTCATCATTTTCATTTTATATAGTCATCAACATATTATTCGGAAACAAATATCCAAGGTGAAACTAATTTGAAATTTCTGATTCGATTAGTTTCTGGATTTACTCAAAAGTACCCACTATATTCTGAGTTAAAAATTCATGAGTATCAATTTGGTTCCATTTTATATTTGAAATCAAAATGAAAATCTGAATCTATTAACAGTTTATAATTTAGATATACTTACTGTTATTTTGGGTATACATACCTATAATCAAAATGAAAAACTGAATATTTTTGGGTATTTTGAAAAAATTCAGATAAAATATTGTTATTTCAAATATTAATGCCCCAAAAAAATTTAAGAACTAAAATATTTTCAGATATTATTTAACATTTTGGATAAAATTTTACTACTTCTGGTACTAAATATCTTGAACCATTTAAGAAATAATTTTTTAAAAATACTTTACGTTTCCTCATCTTGTATACCCGAACCGATACCGAACAAAACTTTTGTAATTGTCCATTAGATCCTAAATATTTAGAACCGAAATATCTATAGCCAAACCGAATACCCGAATATCCAAAACTATTTTTGTGTTAAGTCAATCTCACAAGTTATCTCGTATTAATTAGCGTCACATGTTCAGTAATGAAAATTAGTTTGACATTTAATGAAGCATATGTAATGTTACTGTAAACCTTATTTGATAAATGTTTAAGAGTATCTCTAATGGTTATCTCCATTTTTTAATTCTAAAAATAGAGTTCTGTAAAAATATATATGAGTTTTACTCCAATAGTAAACTTTATTTTAATTAACTATTATTTTCTTATATAATCTTATATTTTAAAAATATATTAATTTCCTACATTCATTTTATCTTTTAGGCAAATAATATATAAAAAGCCATATAAAATTTTGAATTTATTAAAATTTAATATATTAAATTAAAAAAAATTTCATTACATCAAAGAAATTGAATATCAAATATAATTTTTTAAGAGGAAATATTAATCTATTTCTCCTACATATGATCAGTTAAAGAATTTTAAAATGAGAAATTAGAATTTTTATATTTAATTTTATATATTATTATTGTTCTGTATTAAAAAATAATATTTTAAATATAAAATAATTATTATTATCATTTTTAAAAATATAAAACTAAAATATATAATTTTCTTTGAGTATAAAAAAATATATTAAAATTAAATAATTATTTTATAAATAAATTGATAAAATATTATTAGAGATAATTTTATTCTAAACATATAGTTTAAAAATAAAATTAGAGTACCATTAGAAATGCTCTAAATAAAATTTCATTTTTCAAAGGATGATGCTATGTAAGAAGATTGTAATCACAGTTTTACCATGGTGTAAATAGTCATTTTTCGAAATCACACGGTTTGTTTTCACAAACTGTAGTGCTATTCTTTAAAAAAATAACACAATATTGTAAGAGCATAAAAGGAGGTGCCTCAAAAATTAGATTTAGTAATAAACTAGGATTTTATCTCTTCTATGTACGGGGTTACTTCTTTTCAAAATATTGAAAAACTAGAGGGTTTCTGCGCTTCGCGCGGATTACTATTTGTTTTTGGATTAAATTATACATTTATTTGTTATCGTAGTTTTGTGTGTTAATGTTATTTTTATGTTGTAATCTTTTATGATGAAATAGCATAATTTATATTCCGTTCTAATTATTTGCATCATATTTTGTATTTATTTCCAATTTTCTATCTCAAACATTTTTTTGCATTTTCGTATAAAATAGTTTATTTAAATTAACATATTAATATAATTTATTTTATATTTTAATCCATTTTCAATTAATTATGTTTTTTATTCATAATTTTAATATGTGTGATGTATAAATTTTTTTTGATTAAATTCATATTTCCAATCTTAAAAAGTATTAGTCTTATTTTTATCTTTTTATACATATCTTTAAAATGGAAATTCATCTTCAAATCTTGTTCCGTTCCAACCTATCCCGCTTCTCTCTCTTTTTCACTTTTTATGTTTTTTTTTTTTTATTGTTTTTTCTTAATCGCGTATTAGACTCACGTTGTGTTACTCAAATAAAAATTTATTTATATTATTGGCTATTGTTTTTTCTGCTAAATTATCCATTTATTTGTTATCGTAGTTTTGTGTATTAATGTTATTGTTATGTGGTAATCTTTTTTTTATAGAGTGGCATAATTTATGTCCCCTGCTGATCACATGCATCATATTTTGTATATATTTTCAATTTTGTATCTTAAAAATTTTCTGTGTTTTTCATATAGAACATTTTTCTAATTTAACATATTAATATAATTTAATTTATATTTAAAATTTTCAATTAATTATGTTTCTAAAAAATTTATGAAATATTGTCACTTTTTATTTCATTCATTATTTAACATATGTGATATATAGAAAAAGTTTCTTAAATTCATATTTCCAATCTTAAAAAGTGTTGATCTTATTTTTCTCTTTTCAAACATATTTTAAAATGGAAATTCATATTCTTATCATGTTCCGTTCCAACCTATCATGCTTTTGTCTCTTTTTCACTTCTTCTTATGTTTTTATGTTTCTTCATGTTTTTTCTTAATTCCATAGTAAGCTTCATGTTATTTATATTATCTTAAAAGTTTTGAGTTTTGTTATTAAAATTTATTTATATTAAAAGTTTAAGCTTTGTTATTAAAATTTATTTATATTATATTATAAGTTTTGAGCTCTGTTATTTTTTTTTTCTTTTTTTGTTTTTCGTTTGTCTTTTCAATTTCTGTTGTGCACTGATTTCTTTTCTTTTCATCTATTTATTTTTCTGGATTTATGAACCTTTATAAATTATTTTTTTAGGATATATCTTTCAAAGTCCAAATCAAAACTATTAATATTATTATGTCTTTTCATATTCTACTTAGATGTTATTAATATCTTTCAAAATTCAAATTAACTATATAAAGTGATGATATGTCACAATTTTAGAATATTAGTAGATGAGATGGCTGCATAAGAAGGGAGTACATATTACTTTATATATATAGATGATAATAATTAGTAATGTATCATAAACTTGCAGTTTCGACGTCACCGTATCTTGAGAAACCAGAGATATATCGAAGACTCATAGGTCGGTTAATTTATCTGGCAGTAACCAGACCTGATTTGTCATTTGCAGTTCATATTCTTGCGCAGTTTATGCAGAAACCACGAGAAGATCACTGGTCGGCAGCTTTGCGTCTGGTT
>OVBI01002006.1:0-25340 GCA_900406495.1 Sisymbrium altissimum | reverse complement strand
ACGGATCTTTTTGGGTCTTCCACAGAATGACTCCAAATTCTAATTTATTTCGTCCAAGACCTTTCGTGTGAACACACGTTCTTGGATATTCAACAAACCTTTCGTATTTTCATTAATCTACAAAACAAATAAGTGATATTAATCTTTTAAAAAAAAAAAAAAGATATGTAAATTAATCTCGTACTAAAAGATAGGTAAACGTGTGAATACAGTTATCTACACCAAAATAAAATTAAAAACTAAAAAAAAATTTGATAATATAAATATATAATTTATACAAAAGAAAAAATCATAAAACAAAACAAAAAATTTAAAAATTGTTTTTTTAGAATGGATTAAAATTTAAGAAAATATACGGTAAATCTATTAAAGGAAAATTGTAATATCTGAAGTTTTTTGTATTTATAAATCTATTTTAACTATACAAAAATAAACAAATAAAATATTTTCAAAAAACTAAAAAAAAAAATTATCTGCAACTATCCGCGCTTTTAAAACGCGGATAAGAATCTAAATTTCATTAATCTACAAAAAAATAAGTGGAATTAATCAATTTTCTTTTGAAAAAATATAAATAAAGATATGTAATTTATCTCATACTATAAGACATGTAAATAATACGCGGATTTTCCACTTAAATAGAACCGAAATATTAGAATTTTTCTTGGATGAAAGTTTTTTTATACTCTGTTTTGGATGAGTTTTGGTTACACCATATCTTGTCAAAATTATAATTTGTAGCAAATTTGATTCAAGTTGTTTAAAGTGGGAATTGAAAAAACACATATATTTCACTGTCAATAAATAAATAAATAAATATATATATATAGATATATTGAAAATAATAAAATGATGCAGAAAAGACCAGAATTCTTTAGCACATCCAGCCTAGAAGATAAATAGATTCAGTCATGGATAAAGACCACCAATTTTTTCATTAATTTTTAGGTCACATATTTATTCTAAAATAATGATTTTAAATAATCACAAAGATTAAAAAGTTAAATAAACACAATTTGGACCACGTACATATAAAAATATACAAAATAATGATTTCGAATAATCACAAAGATTAAAAATTTGAATAAAAATTTTTTGGACCACATACATATAAAAATATACATAAAATTTATGATAATCATATATTTAAAGTTAATATAATATTATTTCAAATTTCAAATAATAAATTTTAAAGGGACTACAAATTTTTTGAGGACTTTGAACAATTATTTTAGTTAAACGGGTCCTGTCCCTAAATCCAAAACCCTTCTGGTCAAAGTCTCTCCTCATCCATATGAGATTTCAGCCCTCAGCGTTAACATTTCCTGCATTGATTCGATATCTTTTCATTTTTAATATAATTTCTCATTTTTAATCTAATCCTAATCACTTTATCTATTATATTAAAACATGATCATATTTTGAAAAAAATGAAATATTTTGTTGAATTTTGATTTACATAAAATACCACTAAAGTAATGATTTGGATACATTTCACTATGAATAATTATGGAATATAACAATATTTCTATAAAATATGTTTCCAAACAATACAATTATTAAACATGTATCCAAATAAATCGAAAAAATTGGTCTTACTTTCCTAATTACTTAAAAATTGAAATCAAAATAAAATCACATATATTAAACTTATAAATCAAATAATAAATGTAGTTAAGTAATATAGTAGATCAGTTATTTTTATTAATCATAGAATCAAATATTAGTACAAATATACACAAATATAATTTTGAACATATTTTCATTAAAATAATAAAACAAAACATGCATAAAAGTTAAAACTTAATATTAATAAATTTACAATTTATAAAATATAAATTACTAAATTAAAAATAAATTAAAATTTTAAATCTTAGATCAATATATTTTGTAACTTCATAACATGAAAATATTAAATTATTTAATATACATTACTCAATTATGTAGTGAGATGGGTTAAAATGTTTTTCTTTTATAATTACAGATTTTTACAGTTAAAATATTTAAATAATTTTATGACGGATTAAAATAATTAATTAATCTGTTTTATTCTAAACATATTAAAAATAATTAATATGAAACAAATTAAATAAACTTTTAATCATCTTTTTACTTTCAAAAATTGTAGTTATAATTAGAAAAAATATATATGAGTATATTATTTAGAGAAATATACTTAACATTAAAAAAATATAAAAATTTCCCATCCTTAGGATGGGATACAATCTAGTAAATATTTATTTTTCCTTGTTTTGTTAGACACAACCCTATACACAAATATAGCTATAGTTACTTAATTTTATCACCATAGAAAACAGGTTTCTCATCCTTTATTGAGTATTTTCTGTTTGATTCTTCTCAATCTTTATTCTTTCAATATAATTATGAAATTTCCTTTTATATCTATCTGTTTTTACTTGCATTATGTCTGAGTAATATATTTGTAAGTTTTCAAAAGACTATATAGCAAGTTTAAAATATACTTTTTACATTAATTGTAATGAAACGGGTTTAGGCAAAGTTGGAGTACAGTTAATGTTTCAACGTTTTTATATATACCATGTTAGATTTTCAAATTCTCGAATGGACGAGAGGGAAAAAAAAAAGAATTTGGTCAGGAAAAAAACTCATACTATGCTTACCACCGTCCTTGTGGAATCAAACATGTGTTGCCATTGAAAAAGTAGATTTAAATGTTGACTGGTTCATCAACAAATGTAAAAGTAATGGGTGTTAGTGGTTGATGGAGTTTAATAACAACCATAAAAACTATTTTATACCACTTCATATTATTTTATATCACTAAAATTTAAAAGTTGCTTTCTACCAACGTTTATGGTTGCAGGCAGTTACGGATATTTAATAAAAAATAAAAAGTATTTTAAATAAATAAAATATATTAAAAATTAATAATAAATTTACAAAATTAGTTAATTGACGAAAAATTAATAATTTAAAACTTTGAAGTTTAATTATTGTGATAATGAAATATATGAAGAAATATGATATTTTTAAATAATTATTCACTAAACATATATTATAATTTTATATTAATAAAATCTTTAAATTTTCAAGTATATAAGTACGTAAGCCGAAAGTTAAATCATCGACGTATCATGAACGTCCAATTCAAGTTGGTACGGACAATTTTTGGTTCTTCTGTCCATTCCCTATATGTCACTATTTATGTGACGGCTAGAGAACACATGGGGGATTAGTACAAAATCCGGACTATATAAGTCTATCTCTACTGCCTAAATATTTATACCTATCAATAATAATCGCTTACCGAAAAAGAAAGGAATAAAAAATTTTGATTACACCACATGTACAGTGTGGCAAACCAGCCTGAGTCCAACGAAGAAACCGGCACCGGCCAATATTACTACAATGCCGAGGGGATAACGAGAATCATAAACGAGCCAGAATATTATCCCGCGGGGTACAACTTGTCTGCGTCCGCGATTTCCGACATGGTTTCTGTGCTGACTCATGTTGTCTCCGGCGAGACCGAACCCTCTGCTTCCGCATCTTCTTCTTCTGGGTGGATGTGGACGAGGCCTCATCAACCATTGGTTACCACCGAGTTGGTAAACACATCGCCTAATACCGGTTCAACTGGTATGTGTTGTTTTTTTGTTTTTGTTTTTGCCAAAATTAATAAAGTTGGTATGTGTTCCCCGCTTAGATTTACAGAAGTCTGAAAATTTGTAAAATACTAATAATTAACCAGCGTTTACGCGGAGTGAGGTAATTATTTGTATTTTTTTATAATTTAGTTTTAAAAAATTGGTTTGGTTTGTTTTTTTTTTGTCATAATTAAATTTTATAATATAGGATGATGATATAATTTAGTGGATTATAAGTTTATTAATTAATATCCGCATGTGAATTTTATGAGTTGCGCTTTTGATCATTTTGCATATGATTGGACATTCAATTATTCGGTTATTCGATTTGGTTCAATTAAAGTTATTCTTTCTTCTGCGAAGAAGAAAATTACTTTGTATTTGTTATTATAATTGTAAATTAAATACAACTACATATTAATTTATGATTCTAAAGAAGTTTTTTTTGGTTGTATTTTTTATTTTTTCAAATATTTTTTTAATACTGCAGAAATTTTAAATTTTTAAAAATGATAATTAATAATAATTTTTTATCTGGTAAAAGAAAGTTTTTTTTTATTAAGGTTTTGGGTTATAAACTATATAAAACAAAAAAAATACATTTCCATATAATAAGGAGTAATATTTTTTCTAGAATTTTGGTAATTAATATCTTTGTTTGACTTATTGTTATATCTCGATATTTTGGTAACTAAGATAATTAAAGAAAATAATTCGGAGATTATTAGTAACAAATTAATATTATTATATAGATAAATCTAAACTATAACCAAATAAATTTTAATGGCATAGATTGTAAATAATAGATTTTTTAAAAGCATTTTTTAAAATAAACTTCTTAAATAATATAGAGATTATAAATATGTGATTCTTTATTTTCTGTTGGAATGTATCAGAATGTTTCCCGCCTAGTCTTTTCTTTTGGAATGTTTTTCTTTTCAATAACAATTTAAACATATGCTTTTTTTAATCTTTATTAGATATCATAATAATTCTTCTTGCCCTTTGTGCAAACATTCTAAAGAATGGATCGTGATATAAAGTCCATAACATCCTTCTTCTTTTTTTGGTCACCGACATCTTTTTAATGTAAACAAAAAGTGGTTTATTTTCCGTGTTAAACTTTATGATGTTTGGAATGAATTGTGAATACCAGTGTTTCCTTATAAAGGAATTTCAAATTTGTAAATGCTAAAATGTAATCATAACAGTTCAAAGGTAGTTGAAAATTGAAGAAAAAATGTAGTTAAAAGGTAAAATAAAATTAACCTTTACACAAAAAATCTGGCCCTTATTGTTATTGAGATCATTAACCAATCAAACAGTCACAGCAGAATATGAAAGCTTAGCGTCTTTGGAGAAGCCAAGAAGG
This sequence comes from Sisymbrium altissimum, assembly GCA_900406495.1. NCBI lineage: Eukaryota > Viridiplantae > Streptophyta > Magnoliopsida > Brassicales > Brassicaceae > Sisymbrium > Sisymbrium altissimum. Next base: position 20,339 of record OVBI01002006.1, on the reverse strand, counting down.
TACAGAGGAGTGCGGCAACGACCATGGGGGAAATGGGCAGCAGAGATTCGAGACCCACAGAAGGCGATGCGTCTCTGGCTTGGCACCTTCGAAACAGCCGAAGACGCGGCAAGAGCTTACGATGCAGCGGCGCTCCGCTTTAGGGGAAGCAAAGCAAAGCTCAACTTTCCTGAAAATGTTGGAACTCAGGCGACTCAACGAGATTCTCGCTACTTGCAAAACTCGCTGCAACCTCCTCCGACATACTTAGATCAATGTCAAAGTCTTTCGTCTTCCTCTGGTTACATTGAGCAACAACCACCATTAGTAGGCATTTTGCAGCCATCAGAAGGCCAAAATGATTTTTTCATACAACCATGGAAAGATTACGATCAATACCATTATCTCTCTTCTGGTTAATTAACATGTTGTCCAGACCCTATATTTATTTTTATCCAGTCCACGATTGCATCACTCCAAATAGTACTTGCAATCTGATTCTTCGATATGTGTTTAAATATTATAAATATTTGTTATGCGCGAGAGACAACGTGGTTATATATAATTTTGTGATCAACACAGAATCGTTAATAGCTTTGTTAGACGAGACGGATGACACATTGTAAAAAGGACAAAAAAACCTGAGTTTTTTCATACCCAAGATTAAAGGACCCTACTTAAAAGGTAAGCTTAAAAGGGCGTTAACCATAAGGTTTCTAAATCATAAAACAAAACTTAACACAGAAACACTGGCAAACATTTGGTATTGTCAAACTGAATTCTCTGATGTGTTATTCATTCGATGATCGTATCTTTATATACACAAGTAAAGATAAAAACGAGACTCCTAAATATCAGGCGATAAGGTTTATCTATACAATTTAGTTCTTATCAAGGAAACCTATCGCTAATACTCCCCTTCAAGATGGAGTGTACAGGTCTCGAACACCCATCTTGCCAAGTAGATAAGAGAACTGCTGTCGTCCGAGTGGTTTAGTGAGAATGTCAGCGAGTTGTTCTGTGGTCTTCACATGCCAAGTTATGATGGACCCATCTTGAACTGCATCTCGGATAAAATGACAGTATATGTTTCGTCTGCTCATGGAACACCGGATTAGCAGCAATGTGAAGAGCTGCTTGATTGTCACAAAATAAAGATGTAGGGGCAACCAGTGGAAGACCAAGGCTACACATGAGCTCAATAATCCATTTGAGTTCGCAAAGAGTGAGGGCCATGGACCTATACTCGGCCTCGGCAGAAGAACGGGAGACTACCTGTTGTTTCTTTGTCTTCCAAGACACAAGATAACCGCCAAGTAAGATGAGATAATCAGTAAGAGAACGACGAGTGAGAGGACACCCCGCCCAGTTGGAATCGCAATATGCAGCTAGGGTTAAATCATCCTTAGAGCTGAGAAAGATGTCCTGTCCTGGAGCTTTCTTTAAATAACAAACGACTCGTAATGCGGCGTTCCAATGTTTGAGCCGAGGTGCCTGGAAAAACTGTGCAAGGGTATGGACTGCATAACTAAGATCAGGTTTCGTGACTGTCAAGTAAACAAAACGGCCAACCAGTCAACGGTACTGAGCAGGATCAGAATAGAATGCTCCCTTGTCCCGAGCCAAGGCATGATTTTGCTCCATAGGAGTATCAATTGAGCAAGAACCAAGAAGCCCACATTCTGCAATTATATCGAGGGCATATTTCTGTTGGGATAAGTAGATGCCTTCATCGTTCCGAGCCACTTTGATGCCAAGGAAGTATTTTAAAACTCCCAAATCCTTCATGTGAAATTGTCAATTCAGATAGTCTTTGAAGTTGGAGATGAGAGCAGAATCATTGCCTCCAATGATAAGATCATCAACGTAAACCAACACATAAATGATCGATGAGCCGCATTTTAGAGTAAAGAGAGAATAATCGGAGTAGTTTTGCTGAAAACCAAAGTCTTTGAGGGCAGTTGATAGCTTTGCAAACCAACACCGTGGTGCCTGTCGTAATCCATAAAGAGATTTTCGTAGTTTGCAAACTTTGTTTGGAGAAGAAGCTTTGAAACCCGGTGGGAGTTTCATATAAACTTCATCGTCTAAATCACCATGGAGGAAAGCATTGTGAACGTCCATCTGGTACAGCTCCCAATTTTTAGTAGCAGAAATTTCAAAAAGAATCCGCACAGTTGTCATCTTTACTACAGGAGCAAAATTTTCTTTATAGTCAACACCTTCCTGTTGGCAATTTCCAAGAATGACCAAACGAGCTTTGTAATGGTGCCGTCAGACCGAAACTTTGTCCGGAAAACCCATTTACACCCGATGGCAACCTTTCCCGAAGGTAAATCTGTGACGTCCCATGTATGGAGCTTCTCCAGAGCATCTGCCTCAGCCGTGACTGCGTTGTTCCATCTCGGGTCGCGTATGGCTTCGTTGTAATGAATCGGATCGGAAGTTGACGCAACCGTAGCTAAATAAGCCTGATGAGACGGAGACATACGATGCATGGAAACAAAGTTAGTTAAGGGATAAGAACTCTTACTTGATGACTGGAGATTAGGTTGGGGAGGAGCGTGAATGGGGTCTTCAATACGTGATGTGTAAAGGGTATAGGGCTTTAGTAGAACAGACTGTTTCTTTTCTCTTTTTCCACGACCTAGTTCCTCTGAATCAGAAGCAGGAGGTGGTAGAGGAGCTTGTTTTTCTGAGTCATAATCTGGTGTAGGAGAGTCGTTGGGAAGTGGTGTCTCGGAATCGAGGGTATCTCCCCCTGAAAAAGATATGTTCTGAGGTGGTAAGTGGTAGCAATGTTGTCATCAGAAAATGTAGGGTGAGGTAAAGCTTGTACAGTTTCTGTTGCTGGAGTGTCCGTTGATTTTTCAAGAGACATAGGGAATTCATCTTCGTGAAAGACAACGTCTCGGGAAACGATGGTTTTCTCAGTTTCGAAGTCAAAGACGAGCCATCCTTTCTGTCCCATGAGATAGCCGAGAAAGAGGCACTGGGTACTTCGTTCTTAAAACTTGTCTCTGTGACGAGAAATTCGTCGGGCAAAACAGAGAGTACCAAATGTACGAATGTTGTCATAGGAAGGAGGTTTACCATAAAGGAGCTCGTATGGCGTCTTATACTCCAAAAGACGATTCAGAGTTCGGTTGATCAAGTAAGTTGCAGCAATAACACTTTCTTCCCAAAAGTGTATGGGAAGATTAGCCTANTTGCAGCAAGAACACTTTCTCCCCAAAAGTGTATGGGAAGATTAGCCTGAAAAAGCAAAGCACGAGCCATGTTGAGCATGTGCANTGTTGAGAATGTGCCTGTGCTTGCGTTCAACGCGTCCATTCTGTTGAGGTGTTTCAACGCAAGAGGTCTGATGAGTTACACCATGGGCTGCGAAGAAAGGTCTGAGACAAACGAATTCAGTTCCATTGTCACTGCAAACTATTTTGATTTGTTTATTGAATTGCCGTTCAACAAAAGCAAAGAATGTTCTAATAGCTTGTGGGGCTTCTTTCTTTTCCAATAAAAGAATAGTCCAAACCGTTCTAGAGTAATCGTCAAATAATCGTCAAAAAGTAATGTGCACCACTTAAGGAAGGAGATTTGTAAGGGCCCCAAAGGTCACAGTGAATTAAAGAAAAACTGTCATCCGCTTTATTAAAACTTTGAGAGAAAGCACCACGGGTTGTTTTGCCCAAACACAAATGTCACAAGATTTTTTGAACACTCCTATGCTATGAGTAAAACCACCAATATCTGAAAGATGAGAAAGAACTATAGAGGACGGATGACCTAAGTGACGATGCCAGAGTTCACGAGTTTGGAGTCGTGCCGCATGACCAGCTTGAATAACACCAGTGTAGTGGTTGACCCCATTACGCTCTTCACCCGCACCAATCAAAGTCTTCGAAGCTAGGCCCTGTATCACACAAAACTTCTTTGTAAAAAGCACGAAACAAGCAATGTCACGTAGTAATTGCGCCACAGATATGAGAGTAAGAGATAAATGAGGCGCATAGAACACATTGGTAAGAGTTAGACGTCGTCCTAAATTTAAATTTCCTTGCTTTGTGGCCCAAGTAAGATTTCCGTTTGATAGAGTAATGGGACAAGCGGCAATGTTCGAGACATTATCAAGTAAACTTATATCCCCAGTCATGTGATGGGATGCCCCTGAGTCAATGATGATGTCATATTTGCTATCCCGACCAAATAAATATAACTTTTCGCTCTTACCCTACAGCTTCTCAGTGGAGTGTTGCTTCTGATTGTTCAAGAAGTTTGCCAATGATGTCCACTGATCTGATGTAAAGTTCGGGATACCTGGTTGGGAATCTTGATTGGCAATAGCAGGGTCACGAACCATTGTATTGTTTGATCGGAAACCGGAGCCACGTCCTCCACGTCCTCGTCCTGTTTCACAACCGCGCCCTCTAGCAGGTTTGTTTCCTCCTCTTCTGCCCCTTATTTTGTTTGTGTCAGTATACCATTCAGGGAAGCCAATGATCTGAAAGCAGTTGGATGTCTCATGTCCTGTTTTGCCACAGTGTGTGCACGTCGTAGAAGGGCGTGCAAACCTTGTTGCTGCTGCTTGTTCTGGAATCACACGAGAAATAGGTTGGTGTGAATGATGTGTTGTTGTTGTTGTTGCAGAGAAACCTACAGCCGGAGTTCTTTCATCATTACTACACATGAAGTTTAAGTGGCGTTCTTCTTGAATTATTTGTGAGTAAACAGTATCCAGATTCAACTCAGTTTGTCTGCTTAAAAGATTTGAAAGAGTTGTCCCAAATCGTGAGTTATCAAGTCCCATAAGGAACTGATGAACTCTGATTTTCTCTTGACTCTTTTCATATTTCACCATAGAGTCACATTCAGCGTTCCCACAACAGCAAGAGAACCCTTTTTCCAAATCAGCTAAATCGTCCCACATGACTTTGTTGACCATGTCCAACTTTTCTGCATCTGCAGATTGGTTAGACGGTCGCTTTAGAGTTCCGTCAATGAACCCCAATTTTCGTTTGGTACGAAGGGAGTTTGTCATCAGCTTCGACCATCTTTCATAGTTTGCTCCATTGAGCAAGATTGGCGTTTGCACTTGTCCTGTATTGTCTGAGGGATGCAGGTAATAAGGAGATATTAATGTGGTTGTGGTTGCAGCAATAGCTTTTTGTTGCGTTCCTTCGCCGTCACTCATGATTTCGTTTTGAGATCAGAGAGAGAAATCGAGATCAAGCTGAAGGAACTAAGAAAGATAGAGATCAAAAGGAAAAAAAATCAAGAGTCAAGAGTAGGCTCTGATACCATGTCAAACTTAATTCTCTGATATGTTATTCATTCGATGATCGTATCTTTATATACACAAGTAAAGATAAACACGAGACTCCTAAATATCAGGCAGTAAGGTTTATCTATACAATTTAGTTCTTATCAAGGAAACCTATCGCTAATAGGTATGCTTCTCATTGTATGGTTCAAGCAATCCATGCATTAAGAACGATATAATTAAAAAGCGTCCAAGGGAGCACACATTAAGACGATAACTATCAGGAGATAGGGAAACCTTTTAATCATAAATAATAAGCATGACCATTTCTACAACGCATCAATATAAAATTTGGAAGTTAATTAGTATGGTAATCAATTAATTATAAGAACGAAGAATCTATTCTATATACTATATAAAAGTTGAAGCTATAAGCCATTGAGGGCGTCCACGTAGGATTTAAAAAACCCGATTCGATTGGTCCACATCAGCAATTTCATTAAATAAAAAAATGTTAAATACACGATCAACAATTTAAATCAAAAATGGAAAATTATTATAGTATATTTAAAAACGTTTTGGTAGATAAATAAATTATGGTAGATTACTTAAAAATTAAAAAAAAACGAAAATTATCAAAAAAGGAATAGTTAAAAACGAAATTTAGAAGAAATTTATATCAAAAACCGTTATAAATAAATTAAAATACAGAGAAAAGGAAAATTATGGTACTATACTTAACAAATGTCTAATTTTACAAAAAAAAAAAACTTCTTTTTGTAAATATAGTGGAAATTAGTGTTTAAAAAATAAATTTAAAGAGAAATAATAAGAAAACGAACTTTACAAAAAAAAAGTCAAGATTTCCAAAAAACATAATCTCTTTCAAAACAAAATACAAATCATATCAAAAATATTAAATTTACAAAAAAAATAATTTAATAGGAAAATTTAAAGGTATAAATAATTGAAGGTATCTACATAGAATTTAAAACCACCAACCAAATTATGCCAAATCAAGATCTGNGATCTTAATTAAATATTAAGAAAATATCAATTTTTTTATAAAAACCATCTCTTTCTTAATAAAATAGAAACCAAATAAAATCATCTCTTTCTTTTTTCTATACTAAATAAAATTTAAAGGTATAAGTCATTGAGGACGTCCACATGAGATTAAAAAGCTCGATCTGATTGGTCCATATCAACGTTTTCATTAAAAAATCAAAAATGTTAAATATGATCAAACATTTTAAATACATTAAAATAGATAGAAAAAGAAAATTACGGTAGTATACTTAAAAATATATAATTTTGCACACAAAATAATTCTCTTTCTAAATAAAATGGAAATTAGTGTTTAATAAATAAATTAAAAAAGAATAATAAAATAACGAAATTAACAAAAAAAGGAAAGATTTCCAAAAAAAACATTATCTCTTTCAAAAGAAAATACAAATAATATCAAAAATGTTAAGTTAACAAAAAAATAATTTAAGAGTAATTTTTGAACGTATAAACAATTGAAGGTGTCCATATAAAACTTAAAACCACCAATCAAATTGTGCCAAATCATAATCTTAATTAAATATTAAGAAAATATCAAAAAAATTCATACAAATCATCTCTTTCTTAATAAAATATAAACCAAATAAAATCATATCTTTCTAAATAATAATGAAAATCAGTATAAGAACAAAATTAAATTTGAAAAAGGATAATTGAAAACGAAATTGTCAAAAAGTTTTTGAAGATTTCCAAAAAACACTATCTCTTTCAAAAGAAATAAAATTAATATCAAAAATGTTAAATTAACAAAAATAGGAAAATTTAGAGTTATAAACAATTGAAGGTGTACACGTAGAATTTAAAATCAGCATCTTAATTAAATATTAAGAAAATATCAAAATTATCAAATATTTGTATCTTTCAGAATAAATAGAAATTAATATTAAAATGTTAAACTAAATTAAAACAAACAAAAGTTAATTAATTACCCTGCGATAACCCATAATCCAACTATGGTGGAAAGCCATAAGAAGAGCTTTCCGTTTTTGCTTCCAAGGGAGAGAATGCAAGGTCCAAATAGGCTGAGCCCTATATGCGGAGAATACCAGAGTGATCAGAACTCAACCCGCACGGACTTGATGATTATCAGGATCAAACGAAGCATCCAAATTACCTTTGAAAAAATATTCGGCAGGTCGAGACCAGAGCTGCGTAGACTCTGTAGAACAGCACATTGCTGTCTCAGTAGAGTAGAATGAGAGAAACCCAAAGCCGGCATAAAACTACCCGTTCAGCAACTTCGGTCAAACTATAAGCAACATCAGCGTATGGTGACATGACTCGGTTGTTAAAAACCATATTGTTCCATGACTTCCAAATGCACCAAAGCAACTAAACAAGGAGAAGTTTGAAAGTATTAGACAGGCTAGGCAAGTCTTGAATATCTAGAATCGCCTCAATATTTGTTTCAACANCCTCAATATTTGTTTCAACATTCCATGATGGAGGGTCTAAAAAATCAGGAAGTGGTAAAATGAATAAGTCGCCAAGTAAATAGAGAGGAAGGACAAGTGGATAATAAATAGTTATTTATTTTCGCCTCTAGCCGACAACAACGACAAAGATGATCAATTTTCATGCCTCGAGTTATATCAAGAGAGCTTGTAGACAACACTAGGGATAACATATGTAAAACAAAATGCTTAATCGTTGGTGGCATTTGCATAATCCAAATTCTATGTTTGAGAGTGGGGTCTCCGTGAGTAAGGGGGATATGTACTATGCATGGATCAATAGATCGAGTTAGATAGTAACCCGACCGGAATGAGTATTCACTATTATGACAGTAAGGCCAAAGAAAACTATCAGAAAAAAAGTCTTGAGCAACGTAGATTGAACGAATAAATTAGAGATCATCATCATACACATTATATTTTAAATTCTTTTATGAAAAGAGAATTTTTATAAATCTATTATAATCTTAATAATTTAAAATATATTAGCAAATAAAAAATTAAACTAAACTATTAGTGTAGACCTGCGCGTAGCGCGGGTTGAAAACCTAGTAATATATAAAAGTTGAGACTAAATGCCATTGAGAGCGTCCACATAGGATTTACAATATCCAATCACAAATTGCTTAGTTAGAGTTTTCCGAAAAAAAAATTTACAACTATTAACCCAACTTATTTAAAAAGAAATATTAATTGTAAAACGGAATTTAAGGAAATAAATTTCCTTTTCCTAATTTTAACCCAACTTATGTTAAAGATGAATAAATTTCCTTTAACATTAAAGAAAGATAATAACATTAAGTGCCCCAAGACAATAACATTAAAAGTTATTACAGATTTTATTAAGCCACACAATAAATTTCCTTTTACTAATAGTTTGTTTAATCGTAAAAGGGAATTTCCATATTCCAAATAAATCTCTAAAGATAATAGCCATTAAATCAAGAAACATTTAGTTGATTTCTTTTAACTAGTAAAAAAGGAAATTATCTTATGTAAGAATTTTCTTTTTATTGTATTGTTATTGGTTATCAATGTGGCACTTCTATAAACTTTTTACTTTTTATTTCATAAAATTTTCAAAAGCAGAAATATTCTTTGAAAGAAAATAATAGCTACTTTAGATTCTTCTCTTTCAGTTAAACCGATTATTTCTTTAGGTTTCGATGATTTTCAAAAAGGTTTTTTAAAAAATAAAATACTTATTAGAATTATTCACTTGTGGAATGCATGTAATGCTAATTTGTCCACGTTCTGACACATCTCAAAAGTAAATGTCACTTCTTAATTCCTTTTTAATATATAAATTTTCTGTGGGTGTTCCAAGATATAAAAAGACACTTCTATAATTAAAAATAATAAATTATATTCTACTCGTATTATTATTTTAAAGTTTCAAGATTATAGTTAACATACATGCAATAATGGTGCTCTTTCAACAAGACATTAGTTTTGAAATCTATTTACAGCTCCGTAAAACTGGATCTGTTTGATTTATAAAGGAAAAAAAAATTGATGATACAAAATATTTTAATTTAGTATATATAAAAAATAAGGTTAAATGTCATTTAGGATGTTCACATAAGATTAAAATTTTAAAGCAACCAGTATTATCATTCCATATCAACACTATAAATTAAGAAAAATTTCGAAATTTTATAATCGTATTATTAATAGAAAAATACATAAGAGAAAAAAATTATTTATAAATTTCTATTAAACAAAAAAACTTAATATTATATTAGAAAAATTTCTAATTTAAAATATAAGATAAAGAAATTATCTATAAACTTTTTAAAAATAAAAAAAATCAACTTAATATTAGATTAGGAAACTTTCTAATATAAATTAGTTAAAAATTTTAAAACAATCAATATTATCATTCCACATCAACATTTTAAATTAACGAAAATTTCTAAGTTTTATAATTGTATTGTTAAAAATACATAAGATAAGAAAAATATATATAAATTTCTATTAAACAAAAAAAAATACTTAATATGAGATTATGAAACTTTTTTATTTAAAATATAAGATAAAGAAATTATCTATAAATTTTCATTAAACAAAAGATTAACTTAATTTTAAATTTAGAAACTTTTTTATTTAAAATATAAGTTAAAGAAATTATCTATAAATTTCTATTCAACAGAAAATTAACATTATATTAGATTAGAAATTTTTTAATTTAAAATAATTACCTCATTTTATAATTATTTATGTATAACCTATAATAGATATGGTGACAAAAAATTAGGAGAAATTTAATAAATAAGAAATAAGAATATTAAAAAAAGAGAGTGTACTTAAGAAAAATATTTATAAATTTCTATTAATAAAAAAATTAATTTAATATTCTATAATTATCATTAAATAATATGGGATTTTACTTTTGAAAAAAAATATCTCAAAAATATAAAATTTTCTATTTCTAAAGCTTTACTTAACTCTAATTTTCTAACATATAACAAGTTATAAAATAAGCATAATGACTTGAATTGGATAACCTAATTTTATTTTGAGTATTGAGTTTGATGTATTTATTAAGTGATTTGATGAATTTGAGAAAAAAAAAAGAATTCATTTAGAGTTTCAGAGAAAATATATGATGTGATAAAAAAAAGTAATAATTAGACTATCTTTAAGAGAGCTTATATTTAGTTGAAGTATATGTTATACTAATAATAATCAGTAACTTGTCAACATTATTGGATTTATCTGAAAATCAAAAATTTGGGCGAGCACAACTCCCTCAATGGAAACAAGGGTGTTCGCCAACTTCACCCGGAGGACTTTGGGCGAGCACAACTCCCTTTAAGGAAATAAAGGTGCTTGCCAACTTACCCCAGGGAAGTTAGGGCGACCACAACTTCCTCTAGGAAGCAAGGGTGTTCGCCAACTTCACCTAGGGAAGTTTGGGCGAGCACAACTCCCTCTAGGGAAGCAAGGGTGCTCGCCAACTTCCCCCAAGGAAGTTTGAGAGGGCAGGAAACCCTCCAGGCAGTTTTTCTGGTCGTCAACTTCCTTGATGAGAAGTTTGGGTAACTAAAACACCTTCCAAGAAAGCCTTGCTGGTCACCAAAACCCCTCAGGAGGAGTTTGGGCGACCAGAACACCTCCCAAGAAGCCTTGCTGGTCGCCAAAACCCCTCATAAGGAGTTTGGGCGACCAGAACACCTCCCAGGAAGCCTTGCTTGTCGCCAAATTCCCTCATGAGGAGTTTTGGTGACAGCAAAGCTTGCGGAAGAGACGGTGAAAAGACAAGGGCAAGAAATCTCAGATTTCTCTAAGTGCACAAAGTGCTTTTCTTTCTTAAGAAAATTTGTTAGCTTTATACCATCAAGGTTAAAAATTATACAAGGGTGCAGTGGGACTTACATATTGTCCGTCAGCTATGCCTTTCGAGGGGACTTGAAACAAATTACACTTTATTACAAAAGGTCGTTCTAAGGAATTAAAATGGCCAACATTTGCCTTACTTTACGTAATTTCAAAACAAAATGAAATCAAGGAAAATCAAAGAAAACTCGTTAGTCACAGAAATTATTTGAATCGTTATCTTTCTTACCTTTGGCATGATTGAGGATGAATCTGGACGGGAAGACGACATTGCGTGAATCTTCGGGTCATGTGCATGAAATGCTAAACGAGGTAAGTTGTGGGGAACCGAAATCCACCGCAATATATTTTAGAAAAGTTAATGATGTGAAGAACCGAGAATCATGGGAGAGAAAGCGAAAGTAAGGGAAAGATCGAAATAAGGAAAAACTAGGACAAAAAGAAGAACGATCTTTTATTGCTAAGTAGCGAATTGTATTCAATATGAGATTTTAGAATTTTCTCAATCAATATCTATACTAGACAACTTATGTCCTAAACAGCTATAAGTCTCGATGTGGGAACCAGCGTTTTCTTTTTTCTTTTCCACCGTCTTTCCATTAAATCTTCTCGAATCTTCGATAAGTCGGTTTGAATTGCGTCGGACCTTCCTTTCAGCTCGGCCCAATTTTCATCATTTGTCTTCCGGTTAAGCGGTTTTCTTTGGTTTGTTTTAAGTTAACATTTTATCGTCTTCAGTAGATAAAAACATCGATAAATTCGTGGAAAACTCCCAAAGACGAAGAACGAAGCGAGATTAGACAAGATGCAGGATCACATCCAGCTCGGCATTTCTTGATGACAGAAAATGCCGAGCTGGTCACTCTTCCTCTTGTCTTACATCCAGCTCGATATTTAATGTTAGGGGACATCCTCCGATGACTCGCTGAACGCATCCAGCTCAGCACTTTGAGAGATGAAGACCAGCTTGCATCCAGGAAGGGAGAGAATGCCGAGCTGACCTCTCAATGCCATCCAGCTCAGCATTTTGGAAGGAGAAAGTGCTGAGCTGACCACTCATTACTGTCCAGCTCGGCGTTTTGGTGCAAGCCGCACAGGAAATAACAACCAGCTCGGCATTCCTGGAAGTGCTATCCAGCTCGGCATTTGGCTGAGAAAAATTCCGAGCTGGTCAGCTCTATCCTTTATGCAGAGCTGGTCAGCTCTATCCTTTCTGCCGAGCTGATCATCTTCTCTTCGAGGAATCGTGACTTTTATCGGTTTATCGGAAAAACCTCTCGAAAAGCAGTTTTCGTATACTTTTCGTAAAGTTATCGATAAAAATAGTTCGAAGCGAACTAATTTCTGAAAATGTTCAAATATGAAAAATTATTCTGATATTTAAACATTTTAGTCGTTAATTCCGGAAATGCGGGTTTTGACCCCAACATATAGCCCCCCAACTCGTCAGTCTCATGTATGATAGTGACTAGGTAACTAAAAAGCGTAGTACGGAATTATGGAGCTAAGATGTTGTGGTCCCTGGCTTTCGCGAAGAATGATTCTGCGATTCTCTGATGCTGGTGAGTGGAATGAAGAGAAGACTTGACTTTTGCTCGGCGGAGTTATGAGGATTTTGGCCAAGCAGACAAGTTCTTATGGAGCTTAAGTGTCTGGTATGTGAAAAACCCGGTGGGAAAAAGATGTAGTAGAGGAATAGAGTGCAACACCTATTAAAATTAGAACGATTTTTTTGCCGAGGAAGATTAAGTTCGTAAAGGTTCTACCGAAAAACTGTTCAAGCTAAGTTTTTCATGGAATTTTTCCCGAAAAAATGTTCATGTTAAGTTTTCAAAAGTGTAAAAGTTTCTCCCGAAAGACTGTTCAAGCTAAGCTTTTTGAGAGTTTTCGTAGCAGTTTTCCGAAAAACTGTTCTAATTAAGTTTTTCAAAAGTTTTCGTACGAGACTTTCTGGAGGAGTAAGAGTGCCAAGCTGGCCTATCATAGGCATGATGCCAAGCTGGTCAGGCTTCTGTAGGGTGGAAAGGTAATGCCGAGCTGCCCAGACATGGATAGGTTTTTTTCCAAAAAACTGTTCAAGCTAAGTTTTTCGTAGAAATTTTTTTCCGAAGGCTGTTCACGTTAAGTTCTTCAAAAGTCTTTGTAGAAGTTTTTTCAGAAAAAACTGTCTAGCTAAGTTTTCGAGAGTTGTCACAGAATATTTCCCAAGAAACTATTCTAGTTTAAGTTTTAGGGAACTTTTCGTAAGAAAACCAGAGGGGGGAAGACAATGCCAAGCTGGCCAAGCTCAGTTCCGAGCTAAGCATTATGCTTCATGTAGAAGCTGGATCCAGAGTTGATGGGAATGCCGAGCTGGCCATAACCTTTCCGAGCTGGTCATACCCTTTCCGAGCTGGTCGTGCACCCCATGCTCAGTCTGTGATGCCGAGCTGGGTGCTTATGCGTAAATGAAATGGTTTTGTCGGACATTTTTGCTAAGTGTCTAAAGAGACTGCTTTCTGATTTCGTTCTTTTACCAGGATGAACAGTGTTTTTGTGTACTCATGTCCTGCACCGTACTGTTCTTGGGACCCGTCTTCTTTCTCTATAAAAAAGAGGGTCCCCTCTCCTTCATTTTCAGAAGTTCTCTTATTCTCTAAGGTAACTCTCTCCCTTCTCTCTTCTTTCTCTCTCTAAGTTGTCTTTCAAGAACACCAAGAACACATAAAACGCTTTTAGACTTTCATAAGATATGTCGTTTGATCCAAACTCTGAGGAGAACAATATTTCGTGGGATAGAGACGTGTGATCTTTGGGGAAGGTGCGTCTGATGAATGGAAGACTGCCTTTAAGACCAAGAGGGGTCTATACGAGTGGCTAGTCATGCCCGTCGGCTGTACCAAAGCACCGAGCACATTCATGAGGCTAATGAACCATGTTCTGAGAGCCTTCATTTGTAAGTTCGTTGTTGTGTACTTTGATGACATCCTAGTATATAGCACTTACTTAAAAGATCATTTGGTTCACCTTGAAAAGCTATATGCCAACTTTAGGAAATGCGTATTCTGCACTGATCAATTGGTGTTTCTAGGATTTGTTGTAAGTGCACAGGACTGAAGGTTGACCAAGAAAAGACCAAGGCCATACAAGAGTGGCCGACGCCCACCTCAATCGGACATGTGCGGAGCTTTCATGGACTGGCCAGCTTCTATAGTCGGTTTGTCAAGTATTTCAATACAATAGTAGCCCCTTTGACCTCGGTGATAAAGAAGGACATTGCATTCTCATGGGGGCCCAGCCAGGAAGCAGCTTTCAACAAACTCAAGGACAGCCTCACCATTGCATCGGTCCTTGTTTTGCCTAATTTTGACAAAATGTTTGAGGTTTCATGTGATGCTTCAGAAACAAGGATTGGAGCAGTACTTACCCAAGGAGGAAAGCTGATGGCCTACTTCAGTGAAAAACTAAATGGGGCAACTCTTAATTATCCTACCTACGACAAGGAGTTATATGCTTTGGTCAGTTCATTGGACATGTGGCAGCATTATCTCCTCAGCAAATAATTCATCATCCACACGGACCACGAGATGCTCAAATACCTAAGAGGGCAGAACAATATCAAGAAGAGACATGCAAGATGGCTTGAGTTTGTTGAGACCTTTCCTTACACCATCAAATATAAGAAGGGCAATGTGAACACTGTAGCTGATGCTCTATCTCGAAGATATGCCTTGATATCAACCATGGAGGCAAGGATTATGGGATTCAACCATCTGAAGGAACTTTTTGCGGACGACCCGGAGCTGGGAGAGATTTTCTTACAGTGCAACCGAGGGGCAATCGGTCCTTATTACAAGAATGAAGGGTTCCTGTTCAAAGACAAGAAACTGTGCATACCACAGAGTTCCATTCGTGAGTTGATCATGGCTGAATCTCATGGAGGAGGACTGATGGGATGGGACATTTCAGCATGGACAAAACCAAAAACATCCTGGCGGAACACTTCTTCTGGCCTCATCAAAAACGAGAAGTGGAGAGATTCTGTTCAAAATGCACGACATGCCTAAACACCAAATCCAGGTCGCATCCTCATGGACTTTTACACTCCATTACCAATTCCCAACATGCCATAGGTCGAAATTTTTATGGATTTTGTTGTAGGTTTACCACATATCAGAAAGAAGAATTCAATCTTTGTGGTGGTGGACCGATTCAGCAAGATGGCTCACTTCATCCCATGTAATAAAACGAACGATGTAACCCAGGTGGCTGACCTATTCTTTTGAGAAGTGGTGAGACTGCACGGACTACCGCAGACCATCGTATCTGATCGAGATCCGAAGTTCTTAGGTCACTTCTGGAGACCCTTGTGGAAGAAGCTAGGGACAAAGCTACTTTTCTCCATTTCCTGCCATCCACACACCGATGGATAGACCGAAGTCACCAACCGAACACTCAGGACCCTTTTAAGGGCCGCGGTCGGTAACAACCTTTCAAATTGGCTTGAATGCATTCCATTGGTTGATTTTGCCTATAATCGAATAAAACACTCTACTACTAACTTGTGCCCATTCGAGATTGTGTATATATTTAAGCCACAGACACCGCTGGACATGGTGCCCATTCCACTCCCACGGACGGACCAAGTCCATCAAGATGGCATAACAGAATCTGAGATGGTTAAGAAGATTTACTAAAAGGCAAAAGAAATCATTGAGAAGCGGAACGAGCGGACGAAGAAGCTATCCGACAAACGCCGTAAAGAACTAAGCCTTAAGCCCGGTTACAAAGTCTGGATACACATGAGGGAAGACTGATTCCCCAAGAGGAACCGGGCCATACGAAGTCATCAAGAAAATCAACAACAATGCCTACGAGCTTGACCTCTGAGGTGAGTTACAAATTTTACTTATGTTCAATGTTGCTGACTTAATCTTATATGATGCAGGAGAATCAGTTCTGAGGACAGAACCTTTTCAAGAGGGAGAGGATGATGCAAACCTCGAAACCGAATTAAGTCCAGCAGCCCCTGTCAAGAAAAATCCAACCATGAGGTCAAGACCAATGACACGGTCGGGAGCAAAAACACTTCAGGAAAATTTCAACGAAGCCGTGGCAAATCTGATCGCTGACAAGGAGGTTGATGAGTTGACCGAAAGATTAACTCAAATGAGTATTTCTAAGGTTAAGAAACCTAGCCACACCGAGAAAAATGAGTACCGGGATGTGAAGAAATTTTATTGGGATGCGACTGGTAACTATCGGGACGCGGGCGAAGATTATCAGGACTCGGGCGCTGACTATCGGGACGCGGACGATGACCATCAGGACGTGATTGGTCCCTATCGGGGCCAAATGGAGGATCATCGAGAAGCAGGTTCTAAGTATCGAGATACGGGCCAACACTATCGAGCAGCGGGTAATCCAGCAATAGTCAAGACTTTCATCGGGTCGAGGCAACAAACCACCGAGACGCGACTGGGCCAAACATCAGACTCAATACTGATCGAGCCACGGAAGAAGAAATCATCGGGCCAAACTCGATTTCCATCGGACCAAAACCATTTTCCACTGGGCCAAACCCATTTCACCGAGCAAAACATGAGCCCAACTAAAATATTTGACCGACCAAATCATTTACATGATTTGGACCGACCAGGGGACGCGCACACTTCACACGGACTTTCCTTATTCGTCATAACACGAGCATAAGCGTAAGGCCACTTTTCGACCCGATTCACTCCAGTTTTCACCGATCATCACGCCAAGGTAAGTCAAGGTAAAAAATTTCATTCCATTTATTTTTGGACTAACAATTTCTTGATTTCCTTTGATTTAATTTCTTTAAGGCGTTGTTAGCCGTTTGAATGAGTTTCGTTGTTAGAGTAAGGTAAAATGTTCACCATTTTAAATACTTAGAATAAATTTGTAATCTGATTCAAGACACCACTAAGGGCATATCTGACGGACAAGATATAAGTCGCACTGCAGCCTTGTATTTTCTTCAATTTTGATAATAAAATACCGAACTTTTTTCTACAAGAAAACCTTATAACACATTGTGCCTTTGAGAAATCTGGGATTTCTCCTTGTCTTATCACTGCCTTCTCCACCAGGCTGTGTGGCGACCTTCGCATCCTCCCTTCACTGTCATACGACCATCTCTGATCAACCGGAAAGAGCCGTACGGCCAGCCAATTGATTCCATCGTCCATTTCGCAAGCCATCGATTATTTCTATCAGACTAACCCGCAGGAGCCGTATGGCCAGCGATAGTCTCCATCGACCACAAAACAAACCTCCGTTCCAGGGTTTCTAATAGATCGGGTGGAATACAATGGTGGAAGCGAGGGTCGCCATACGGCCTTGTGAAAGGGGTAGTGATAAGACAATGAGAAATCATGTATTTCTCTAAGGCACGAAGTGCTTAGTTTTCTTTAAAAGAAAGTTCATCAGTTTTATATCAAAGGTGAAAATAATAAAAAGCTGCAGTGGGACTTATAGAGGTTTGTGAGCTATGTCCTTCGAGGGGTCTTTGAAACAGATTACAATTTATTCTAAAACTTTAAAACTATCTAACATTTTGCCTTACTCTACGAAAAAATAAATCAAATGGCTAACAATTGCCTTAGTCTACGAAATTAAAATAAATCGTTCGTGAGCTATGTCCTTCGAGGGGTCTTTGAAACAGATTACAATTTATTCTAAAACTTTAAAAGTAGCTAACATTTTGCCTTACTCTACGAAGAATAAATCAAATGGCTAACAATTGCCTTAGTCAACGAAATTAAAATAAATCAAGGAAATCAAATAAAAAAATCTTAGTTAAGAAATATATTAACTGAAAATTATTACCTGACTTACCTTGGCATGATTGTCGGGTGAAAATTGAGGATGAATCGGGACGGTATTGTGGCTTCGGGTATATGTGCGTGTGATGGTAAATATGGTATGTCTGTGCATCCCGTGTGGTGCATGCGCATATTTTGGTCCGTCCAAAATATTTGTATATGTTGGTTGGTCGAATACATTTGATGGACTTACGTTTTGCCCGGTGGAAAATGCAGTTGGCCTGGTGAAAAGTGACTTTGTCCTGATGGAATATGAGTTTGGTCCGGTAGTCTTCTATGTCGGGGTTGTCGTGGCCCGATGGATGTTTGGCTCGATTGATGGCCCAATGTTTGTATGGTTTGGCCCGATGAGTTCCTTGTCTGCGTCTCGATAAGGCTTGGGTTTGGTACTTGGCCCAGTCGCGTCTTGATAAGTATCTTACGTGTCCTGATAGAAATGTTGATCGATATTTGGCCTGGTTGCGTCTCGATGTTTATGGTGCGCATCTTGATAGATGTTTCCCCCGGCCCGAAAGAAATCTCGATCGTTACTTAGGTTGCCCAGGTACGGATAGTCGTTGCACGCGTCTCGATGATTGCTGTACGGGTCCCGATAACCATTGTATGCATCCCAATAATCTTTGGTCGCATCCCGATAGTTGTCAATCACGTCCCAATAGAATTTATCCGTGTCCCGATAGTCGTTTTGATTGTCCCAGTTACATCCCTTGGTCTTGGAAATGCCCATTTGAGTTAAATCTTTTGGTTAGATCATCAACATCCTTATCAGCTATCAGATTTGCCACGGCCTCGTTGAAATTCTTTTGAAGTGTTCTTGCTCCTGTCCATGTCGTCAGTCTTGACCTCATTGTGGGAATCGCCTTGGTTGGTGCTGCTGGAAGTGGATCAGTTTCGAAGTTTGCAATACTCATGGTCTCTATATTCCTTTTCATATACCTAACATGCCGTGGGTAGATGTTTATATGGATTTTGTCTTAGGTTTACGCAAGATAAGGCACAAGGACTCAATCTTTGTTGTGGTTGATTGATTTTCGAAAATGCCCCATTTCATTCCATGTACAGAAACCAATGATGCCACCCAAGTTGCTGACCTATTCTTTAAGGAGGTGGTACGTCTACATGGCTTGCCCAGGACCGTCATCTCGAAGTCATTTTTGGAGAACACTTTGGAGGAAACTAGGAACCAAGCTGCTCTTCTAAACATCCTTCCATCCTCAAACTGATGGGCAAACTAAGGTGGTAAACCGCACACCCTCAACCCTATTGAAAGCCACAGTTGGTAAAAAATTTAAGAAATTTGCTTGATTGTTTAACTTTTGTTGATGCGCCCGAGTTCCACACTCTGCTATTAATTTTCACCTTTTGAAGTTGTTTATGGATTTAATCCACTAACGCTACTTGATCTTGAGCCATTGCTGCCACAAGAACATGCTAGCCATGATGTAGAGAACAAAGCCGAGCTCTGTTGGGGTCGAAACCCACATTTCCAGAATTAACGACTAAAATTGTTAAATATTGAAAGAAATTTCCATATTTAGATATAAGTTCGGAAAAGTTAACTTTGAACTATCTTATCGATAACTTTACGGAAAACGTACGAAAGACAAATTTTTGAGAGTTTTATCGATAACCGATAAAGTCGCGACTCATCGAATAATGAAAAATCAGCTGGGAAAGACAAGGACATCCAGATCGGTATCAGGTCCTGCCCAAGATACTGAGCTGGCTACATCTTTTCAACATGCTCGGCTGATCTTTCGTCTTTTGGGAGATTTATCCGATGAACCGATAAAGTCACGATTCATCGAACAAAGGACGATCAGCTGGGAAAGACAAAGACAGCCAGCTCGGTATCAAGTCCTGCCTAAGCTACCGAGCTGGCTGCATCTTTTCAACATACTCGGCTGATCCTTTCGTCTTTTGGGAGATATCTCTGATAAACCGATAAAGTCGCGATTCATCGAACAAAGGACGATCAGCTGGGAAAGAAAAAGACAGCCAGCTCGGTATAAAGTGCTGTCCAAGATACCGAGCTGGCTGCGTATTTTCAACATGCTCGGCTGATCCTTTTGTCTTTTGGGATATTTCTCCGATAAACCGATGAAAGTTACGATTTTTTGAGTAAAAGGCAATCAACCAAGCATGAAAGACAGCCAAGTTGGTATTTTGGGCAACCAGGGAAACCGAGCTGACTGTCATACCGAGCTGGTTCTATATCCTGCCAAGCATGTACCACAGAACACCACGATGAACAGCACGGAACAGTCAGCTCGGTACCTTCCCATGCCAGGATACCAAGCTGGCTGTCATGATGCAGTCAGCTCGGTATCACCTTCTGATAGGAATCACGGAGACGTCTCCGACAAATCAGGGTCAGACCGTTCGGATAGCATGGAGCAGGGGACGCAGCAT
>OVBI01002005.1:0-25355 GCA_900406495.1 Sisymbrium altissimum | reverse complement strand
AGGGTGTAGAATCTACAGTCAATTATCACCTGCATTCAATTAGAGAAAAACTTAACTCTATATTCAATTTTTTTATGAAAAAGAAAAAAAGAAACAAGGGTTTATTTCTCGGCTGTTTAAAACCTTTTTAAAAACGTGTTTAACATGACTTCACAAAATATGCATGTCTATATTAATTGAAGAAATACTCAAATAAATTATATATCAAAAAACATTTCTTAAAGGGTTAAGCCCGGCAAACCAAATAAGTAGGAGTAAGCAATAAAGATTATTATATCTTATGTTTGTAAGAACTATTTTATCAACAACGATCATATCTGGTTCCAAGCCTAACAGCTCATAAAAATCAAATAGATCGACAAAAAGGAGATATATACAAGCCTTTTTATAAATAAAAAAGGGGGGTATATACCTTTTCTATATTCCGCTGCAACTGCAGTTTCCATGCCCGTCTTTTGATGGCTTGCCTTAACTCCGTGATAGCAAAATCGGTTACTTGTGTGACAAGAAACACCAAATCCATCAATCCTCGTCTCACCTCTGTCTTACTTGTGATTACGATCGCTGAAGTAGGCACGTAAGCTTTCACCTCTACCAACGATTTTCTCTCTTTATCTTTGAAGGTCGATGTCTGATTCTGACCATCCGATCCTAGCCTCAACGAGCATTTCAGCATTCTTGTGCGTGACAGATAACACGATGTCGGCGCAGTAGATAATGGAGGAAATAGATCCGACGGTCTCGAACTACGACGCAAGAGCAATCTAGTGGTGGTCATTGCTCTATATTTGCTTTAATTTTAAAGCTTTCGTACGTCTGTCTTCCATATTTATACACCGACACATATTATATACTCTTAATAATGTTAATGTTATAAGATGTCTTGGTGTGGTGGCGAAGTAAATTAAAGAGAAGATTCGTGGGATATTTCTTGTTTTGTCGTTTTATTGCGCACTTTCAGGAGAAGGTTCAACTCTCTTTTTTTTCGACCGTCAGTATGTTATGCGTGTCTCAATGCACAATTCTATTCCAGACGTTAAGACCGATTTTTTTTTTTGTCCAGCCGAATAGTATGAAAACACGTGCCAAAGCTAGTGAACGCTTCAACTTTTTCTTCCTCTATTTTGTTTGTTTATTAAAATTCTTATGTTTTCTCTCCATCGTTAAAAAGTTAGAATAAAAACAAAACAAAACGAAACAGGTTATGATTTGTAAACTAATAGCTATTATATAATAAATAAGTTATAAGACTTGTCACTTGTTTGTGCAAAACTTCTTGATACCCCATTTTACACATGCGATTTTGAGAGTTAACCAAGGTCGACCCCTGAAGAATAGATCGCTAGCCTTTGATATGATTGTTGGAGTGTAAACACGATCTCGATATTAAAATTTTATAAAGCACAAAATTAAAATCCAGAAAGAGAATATGCAAAGTTACTGAGACGGAAAACACAAAACAAAGTTAAATATCAAACTCATATGGAGTGAACACATTATCAAACGTAAGTGGTCAAATTTCAAATCGCATTGTATTTGATATCGTCTCATAATGAGTTAAAGATTTATTCAAATAAGTAGAAAAAGCACTTGACAAGTTACATATAAATCCACTAAAACAAATAGTATTTCATCTCCTCTGCTTCTAAAAGATAATTTTTTATTTTTTTTTTAAAACTTATATTTCAAAAAAGAAAGATTTTTGTTTAGTTTTCTATGCATTTTAATGATTATTAATAATAAATTGTAAAATTCTAGAAAATAATTAAAAATTTTAAATAATTATTGATTTAAAGTTATTGAAAATTATTAATTAAAAAATAATATATTTATTATTAACTTTTAATATGTTTTTTAATATATATGAAACAAATACACAGTTATTTCTTTTAAGAAAATAGTATTAAATATCAAATCAAGAGAATAAATAAAAACATTAAATATGATTTTAAATAAAACTTAAGATGAAGAATAAAAAATAAGAACAACCAATTTTCTCTACCCCACTAGCTTGGGTTTATCAAACAACCTTCTTCAAGGTTCAGTAATTCAAGCTGGTGGGGTGGAGAGAATTGGTTGTTCTAATCTTTTATCCTTCATTAAAGAAAAAGCAAATATATTTTAGAGAAAGAATAACTCGATGAACTGAAACTTTTGAAGAAAAAGCAAAAATAAAACAAATAAAAAAAAGAAATTTTTTTTTTATTGATTATAACTGAACTTTGAAGAAGGCTGCCTGATAAACTAAGAATTTAGTTAGTAAAACATATATTCTCGATATCTTGCAGATATGTTTGTTATCTTTCCTAAATTATCTATAACCATTTGTATTATATATTTGGCAATAAATACACGAGAGATCTTTATCGGAAAATCATAGTCTTTCATGGTATCAGAGCCTGATACTCTCACCTGAATTTATTGCTCTCGGTCTCTTCTTATTCTTCTTCTTCAATCAATGGCCGCCAACAACGTCAATTTGGATCGTGCATTTGGAGTGACAAACATCAAGTCACACATTTCATTCCTCCTTTACACAAACGATCACAACTGCCTCAGCTTTGACGTCTCCGGACACCTTGACGGAACCACTGTTCCTGCAAACAACGACGATCAAACCTGGAAGAAGAGAGATGGACTGGTAAAGCTTTGGATATATGATACTCTATCATAGGACCTGTTCCAAACTGTGTTCAAGAATAATTATATAGCTTGTGACATTTGGAACCGGACTGAGAACACGTTCAGAGACAATAAGGGAGCCAGAGCTGTTGAACTTGATCAAGAGCTTCGCACCAAGGTCACTGGAGACCTCTCTGTTCGTGAGTACTGCCAAGAACTCAAGAGAATCTCAAATCTCCTCATCAACGTTGACTCTACGGTAACAGAACGAGTACTGATGACTTGTATGCTGAATGGCCTCAACTCAAAGTATGACAACATCATCAATGTCATCAAGCATTGTGAGCCATTCCCTTCCTTTGAGACTGCAAGATCGATGCTTCAACTTGAGGGTGACCGTTTAGCAAGAGGAGTAAAGCCCACACCAAACAACAATGACAACTCATCTACAAGTACAGTTCTCACAGTCTCCACACAATCTCATGGAGATCATCAGTTGCCTCTCCCTCCACGATTCAACGACAGAGGAAACAGACACAACAACAACAACAGATTCCATGGCAGAGGATCATGGCAGCCAAGAAACCAATACTCTCAATGGAACCAGCCCCTCTGGCCACAAAACATGCACATGTGGCAAAATCAATACAACCATTGGGGACATTTTAGCCACGCACCATTTCAGAATCAAGGAGTTCTTTGACCATGACCAAGTTTCAGTCCACAAACTCCAAACCAGGCCAACATGATCGTAGGTCAGTCCTACAAACCAACGGCTGATATGGCTCAAGTGGTCAACACCATGACACTCACAGGTCCTACTGACAGTCAATGGTACATGGACTCGGCACCAATGGCTCATCTCAAGACGTCTGCAGGTAACCTCACCTGTCTGCAGGTAACCTCACCTATGTTCTTAACTTAAACACTGGAAAATCTGTAATTGTTGGAAATGGTTTTCAAAACCCGATCACTTCCTCTGGCTCTCTCTCTTTTCCATCTAAATCTCGTTCTTTATCTCTCAAAAATGTTCTTGTCACTCCATCCACAATCAAAAATCTCATTTCAGTTCGACAGTTCACAAAAGAAAACTCTTGTTCTATTGAATTTGACCCAAATGGTTTTTCTGTGAAGGATCTCAAAACACGGATACCAATTCTCCGCAGTGACAGCACCAGGGATCTCTACCCAATCTTTCCGCACTGAATAAAGCCAGCACTCACCAATCAGCACTTCTTACCATCTCCTCAAACACATGGCATCATCGTTTAGCTCACCCGAACAATAACATTTTTAATTCTCTAGTTTCTTCTTCTTTATTGCCATGTAATAAAAATAGTTCTACAATTTGTACTTCTTGTGAGCTTGGCAAACAAGTCAAACTCCCATTTTCTGCTTCAAATAAAACTGTCACTGCTCTTTTTGATCTAATATATTCTGATGTATGGACGTCTCTCATTCCTTCCTTCAGTGGGATACGCTACTATGTCCTCTTTCTTGATCACTATTCGAATTTCTTATGGGTCTATACACTGAAAAAAAAAAGTGAGATCTTTTCAAAATTCCTCTATTTCTCTAATTTCGTTCAAAACCAATTCAAAACCACAATAAAATCTCTTCAATGTGACAATGGCAGAGAATATGATCACAAATAATTCCACGATCATTTCTCATCTGTTGGAATTGAATTCTATTTTTCTTGCCCATACATATCCCAACAAAATGGCAAATCTGAACATATGATCAGAACGATCAATAATGCCATAAGAACTCTTCTCTTGCAAGCAAATCTACCACCGGCCTTCTGTGTTGAAGCTTTGCATGCAGCTACCCACATTATCAATATCTTACCATCCGCTGCAATCCAAAACCAAATACCATACACAAACCTTTTTCTTACCTCCATCTTTGTGTATTCGGTTGCCTTTGCTTCCCAAACACAAACCACAACCACCTAAATAAACTTTCTACTCGCTAACCCCATGCATCTTCCTCAGATATCCACACAATCATAGTGGGTACTGGTGTTTTGATCTTAAGACCAAACGGATCGTCATTGCTCGCCATGTTTCTTTTAATGAATCCACATTTCCTTATCTCAACTCTTTACCAGTCAAATAAAAAAACTATGAGTACTTTTCAGAACACATGGCCCCATCGCCAATGTTTCAGGATCTTCTGCAATATTCATCTCTTCCACTCCCAACTGCAGAACCAGAAATGTGCATTCCATCCAAACCACATTTATCTCAAAACTCTTCTACATCTCGAAAAATTCCCCTAACTCCATCACACAGAATGACAACCCGTTCCAAAGATGGTACTCTCAAAACAAAAAAAAATCTTTTCTCTCACCGTACAAGATATTTCACCACTCCCTACAGGTCACAAAACAGCCCTCAATGATCCTATCTGGAATCCAGCAGTTCATAATGAGTACAGTGCTCAAATTAAGAACACGACGTAGAATTTGGTGCCTAGACCCAAGAATGCTAACATTATTCGATCAATGTAGCTGTTTAAACATAAGTATCATGCAGATGGCCTTTTAGCTGGATATAAGGCAAGATTAGTGGCAAATGACAAATGACAAATCACAATTACAAGGACTGGACTATGAAGAAACATTCAGTCCAGTTTTGAAACCGGTCACAATCAGATCAGTACTTGATGTTTCCTTGGCACGATACTGGCCAATCCACCAACTAGATGTGAAGAATGTGTTTTTACATGGCAAACTAGATGAGGATCTATAAATGTTTCAGCCACCATGATCATGATTATGTGTAAAACTAGAGAAATAAATTTATGGTTTAAAACAGGCACCAAGGGCGTGGAATGCAAGATGTACGAACTTCGTCAGGCAACATGGGTTCAAACAGAGTAAATCCAATACATCTCTCTTCGTGTACAAGAAAGGACCTGCTCTTGCCTATTTACTACTCTATGTAGATGATATTGTGGTTACTGCATCGTCAAAGGATCTACTAAATAACATAAAGGCAATCCTAAAGTCTGAGTTTGCAATTACTGATGAAGGTAACTTGCACTACTTTGTTGGAGTATCTGTCCAACACAACAACTCCGGCCTGTTTCTAAACCAAATGAAGTATGCAGATGAGATAATTAAGAGAGCGGGCATGTCAGAATGCAAGCCATATGCAACACCAGTTGAACTCAAATCCAAACTCAGCAGCACTAAAGGAAATTTTCTCCAGAATGGTACCGAGTACAGGCAGTTGGCTGGAGCACTGCAGTATCTCACATTAACTCGGCCAGACATATCATATGCGGTACAAAAACTCTGTCTCCATATGCATGCACCCAGAGATGTTCACTACACGACGATGAAACGGCTGATCAGATATATACAAGGAACACGGGCTTCAGCTGCTAAAGAAATAACTGCTTGTCCTCAAAGCTTAGACGCCAATTGGGCAGGATGTCCTGACGCCCGCAGATCAACCTCTGGCTACTGCATTTATCTTGGAGACAATCTCATTTCGTAATCCTCAAAAAGACAAGCAATGGTTTTACAATCGAGTGCAGAAGCGGAGCACAAAGTAGTTGCAAATGCTGTTTCTGAAACATGTTGGATATGAAATTTGCTTTTGGAATTACATGTCCTTATCCCTCTAGCCACAATTTTCTTCTGTGACTAAATCAGTGCTGTTTACATGTCCTCAAACCCCATTCAGCACCAACGTACGAAGCATATTGAGATAGATAATCATTTTGTGCGGGAAAAGGTTGTTAAGGGAGAGGTCCATGTTCTACATGTTCCATCCTCAATGCAATTTGCAGACATATTTACAAAGGGAATTTCCCCTTGTCTTTTCAACGAGTTCAAGTTCACTTTACGAGTGATTAACAATCCACGCTACAACTGCAGGAGGATGATAAACTAAGGATTTAGTTAGTAATTACAACTGTTTAGATTATACAGATATTCTCAATATCTTGCAGATATGTTTGTTATCTGTCCTAAATTATCTGTAACCACTTGTATTATATATTTAGCAATGACTACACGAGAGATCTTGGGATGAAGCCAATCGTAGTCCGTTTACAAGAGGATTTAGATATTAGGGAAAAGAAAACTCTAATGCCTAAGTCATTAAGTACGGGAGATTTGAATTGTGTCTAAAAAGTTATACATCGATGTCTATATATACTCGATAATCTTAAGTCCTAACTAGCCTAACTAGCCTAACTTTCGATGTGGGAATTAGTCTTCTTATTTTTTCCGCCGACTTTAAGAGAAGCTTCGATAAATCTCCTCGGCCCATAATGATCTTCCCTGTCGGTTTGGCCCAATCTCATCCTTCGTCTTTGGTTTAATGATTTATTCAGTTTGTTGTTTTGGTTTTATTTAAGTAAACGTCTTATCGTTTATCGATAGATAAAACATCACGTATTTTCTGTAAAACAATGAGATGTTTACTAAAATATCGATAAATTATCAAAATGATCCTAAACATGAAGAGACGAGACATGATCGGCTCGGGGCAAAGCACAGAGGTATTCATTGGCTCGGGGCAAAGCACATAGGTGATCATCGGCTCGGGTTTGGAGTGTATTGCTTCAATTTCTCAATGTTTCATCAAACCGTATGCATGGTTTGGGCAGCCTACGATGGACCGATCTATTGTACGATCGATTGGCTCGGGATGTCAAGGTTGTCCATCAGCTCGGTTTTACTCGATGCTTTGACGTGCCGAGGTCGGAACAAAGAATGGTGCATCAGCTCGGGACATGAAGGAGTGCATCAGCTTGGGTATGCTTCCTCCTTGTCACCTCGGTCTATCGATCTGCTCGGGTACGAAGAAAGATCGAGGATGCTCGGCGCATGGATGACGATCGGCTCGAGTACGGAGCAAGATCAAGGATGCTCGGTGCATGGAGGACAATCGGCTCAGGTACGAAGCAAGATCGAGGATGCTCGACACATGGAGGACGATCGGCTCGGATAGGGAGCAAGATCGAGGATGCTCGACACATGGAGGACGATCTGCTCGGGTACAGAGCAAGATCGATGGACTGACTCGAGCAATAATTCGAGGAATCACGATTTTGATCGGTATAGATAGGTATTACACGAAAACTACTGGTGGATTTTGTATATTTTTGTATTTGTCAAAAAGAAAACAGTTTTATCGATAACTATTTCCTCGAATATCGTCTTCTTATCGAAAACATCTAACTACAGAAACTTTTCTCGATAATTAAACATTTTAGCCATTAATTCTGAAAAAGTGGATTTTGACTCCAACATTTAGCCCCCCTGCTTGTCAGTCTCATGTATGATAGGGACGAAGTAGCTATGAAGTGTTATACATGATTAAGGAGCTAAACTGTTATGACAGCCATTTTCGTATAAGATGAGTTTGCCGATTTTCTGTATGGAACTTAAACCAATATTTTTTGTCAAAGGCTGATGCTGACCTGAGTTGATGATGGCAAGCAAGGGCTGGCCCGAGCTGATGAAGCAACGGTGAAGAGTTAAGGTGTCCTAAGTTGACTAACCGATTTGATAGGAAAGAAGACTTAGCTTTTGTTGACTGGAAAAGAGAGAAGACTTGGCTTTCTCTTAGGAAGGAGTAGAAGATGGGCCATAATAAAAGTTGACCCGAGCCCGTATTCGCTCTTTTTGATGTTTTTTGTGTTTTTGACGATTTTAGGGACTTAAATGTTTTGGATGTCTTGTTTAATGATAAGTTTTCTTGAAAAACTGTTTCCCAAAAAAAACTTAAGTCTTTCATAGAAGTTTTTACGAAATTTTTTTTTCCGGAGAAGTTAAATTTTTCTTCAAAAGGTTTTTCGGACAAACTGTTTCCCCGAAGAAAGTTAAGTTTTTCGGAAGAGGTTTTCCAAAAAACTGTTTTCTGAACAAAGTTATGTTTTTCGGAAGATGTTTTCCAAAAAACTGTTTTCTAAAGAAAGTTAAGTTTTTTGAAAGAGGTTTTCCAAAACATTGTTTTTCCGAAGAAAATTAAGTTTTTCGAATGAGTTCTCTGAGAAACTGTTAGTATTTTTACGAAAACTGTTTTTTCCGAAGAAAGTTAGGTTTCTTATTAATATTTTTTCGAAAACCATTTTTAAGGAGAAAATTAAGTTNTTAATTTTTGAAAAAAAAATATATTTATATATATATATTTTTTTTTTTTTTTTTGGAAAGACGTGTCTTGTACCCTAGCCAATGCTCAGGTTTGGATGCCGAGATATCGGAACAAGGATCGTCACCCCGAGCCGATGGAGCGTGCTCATCGAGCTGCCCGAGCTGATGAATCCGTGTTCGCCTGTGCTGTTGCTCAATAAAAACCGGGAGACGGTGGTACGATTGGTCAGTCCCCGAGGTGATGCTCGATGCTTGGTGTCGGATGACCCGAGCCGATTGCCCATTTTTGTTTTTTTGTTTTTTTAATTAACTCGTTGGACCTGAGCCGATGGAAATTTTGATCGGTTTTGCCAGAGGTGGTAGGAAATTTTCACGAGCCGATGGGGAGAAAATCGATTTTGCCTGATACGATAGGCGGTTTCCCAAGCTGATGGGGCGTTGATCGTTTTTACCCAAAGTGATAGGCGTTTTCCCAAGCCTATGGGGCGTTGATTGGTTTTGCCAGAGGAGGTAGGAAGTTTTCCCAAGCCAATGATGCGAAGACCGATTTTACCCATGGTGGCAAGCGTTTTCCCTAACTGGTAGGGCGAGGAGTGGATTTGCCCGAGGCGATGGGAGGTTTCCGGAGCCGGTGGGGAAATGCACGGTTTTGCCCGAGGGGATAGGGAGCTTTCCCAAGCCAAATGAGAGATGATTAGTTTTGCTCGAGGCGATGGGAGTTTTCCTGAGCCGATAGGGCATTGATCAGGTATTTGGAATTTGATCCCAAATTTTCTTAAGCAAACACCATGCTAGTGAATGACTAGATCCACTTAAAAAGAAAACATGCTACCTTGGCCTAAGAGATTAGTTGTTCAATGAGCGATTTTAGCTGCTTCAGAGTCTGAGTTTATTGTATGCTGAATCTCGTACTACTAGACGAAAGGTAGGTTCGGTTGTGATTCAGCATAAGGATCTTTGTTACGAGAGTGGATTGATCTAATATCTCTTAGCCAAGAGATCGGTCCTTTTAATGGGATGTGAAATCAAAGATTCAACTTTTACTTTGCTTTCCTTACTATACCTTATTCCTAAAGTCGTGGTTTAAACCAAGAAGTTAGTTTTCAATAGTTTACTTCAATTACTCTGTTTTCTTCAATTCATTTCCCTTAGCTCATTGTTAATTTTCATTATTTAATCATTTAAAAAAAAACAGTAATTTGGTCATTGTAATTCTTTAATAAATAGTTTTACTGAACTTCACACAAACTTAATGTCTCTAAGCCCTCTCCCTTATGGATTAATAAGAATCGGAGACACTATACTAAATCGTTGTAGTTGTTGAGGGCATTGACTGCCTCATGTAAAAGCAAGTTTAAATCAGTGTTCATTCAACAAACACTGCTACCCAATTTTCAATCAAGCAATGATAGTTGGAAAATCACAATTTTGAATATTATATCAACGCCAGCAATATTCATGTCTCTAGATGCAGCTACCAGCTAATCAAGAGGAGCTCGTATCTTCCATTGGACCAACTCCTATTTTAGCCTAGCAAAATACTCTTCGTTAATAACAGATGAAATCCTCCTTGTGATGATGTTGAATGAAAACACTGCAAAAATGAGGGGCAAAGGAAAAATATTAAGGTGAACATGATAAGCCTCAACTAAAAAAAACCACGGTTAAAAAAATTAGCTGTGCTCCTAGATGTCAAGCTCCACGAACCAGAAACCCACATTTCACGATGGGTGGACAAACATAATTTGAAAGCAACCAAACGACTATGCCTAAAAAACTATATTGACAATGATCAACGGAAATCTCAATCTTACATCACAATGCAACGTTAAAATAATCTATGTCAAACTACTCTCCAAATTCTTACTAAAAAAATGGAGAGTGGAGAAAAAACTATTCGGGATAATTTTAACATTAAGTTAACTTAATCAAACTTGACTAGCAAAAATGATGACGAGCATTACTAACCGATGATTGTAAGACGTAGATTCAACAGCGTGGATTCAGTAATGATGAGACTGAGAATTTAGCAGAATCCATACTAGATAAGGAAAGGTAAGATTCTATTAAGCATAATTTAGATTTGAGGTTAGCCTTCCTAGATAAGAAAAGATAAGACTTAATCAAACTTGACTAATATAAATGTCGACGAGCGTTTGCAAACGTCAATCATGTGTCTTACATTTAACGGCTTGGATTCAAATA
Source organism: Sisymbrium altissimum (assembly GCA_900406495.1). Taxonomy (NCBI): domain Eukaryota; kingdom Viridiplantae; phylum Streptophyta; class Magnoliopsida; order Brassicales; family Brassicaceae; genus Sisymbrium; species Sisymbrium altissimum. The sequence goes on along the minus strand of OVBI01002005.1, from coordinate 14,410 downwards.
GATGACCTTTCTAGATAATGAAAGGCAAGATTTGATAAGCACAACTTAAAAGTTAACCTTATCGAATCTAGAAAAAATATACTTGATAGACACAATGTGGATTTAACATCATCATTATATAATAAGGAATATGATATTTGATTCGAGATTCTAAGAGAATTTAGGTTAACAAGAGTCTCAATATAAGAGGATCGACTTGAGGATAGGCATCCAACAACAAGAGAAACAAGCAGTCGACCTTTTGATGGCAGAATTATCAATCGCTTCTTGTTTCTTGTTGCTCTTTTCCTTAATCAATCAATAAAATCAAGTTCTACTTTTCCATTCCGTATTTTCCTAATTATTCAACGAATCAGTTAATTTTTACTAAAATAATAGCAGTCGCCAACTCGTGGCTGATAGGATGATTCAGCTTTGCTAAGTTATCATATCAATATAACTCATCATTTGAATGACATATGGGATACTAGATCATCTTTCTGTAGCTTACACTCAATGAAAGCTTTGATCATTTGGTATCTCTTAGTTTATGCTTACTCCTGAAACATTCTTTTCAGGCTAGTGATCATATTAATTGGTTTCATATTGCTTCTGCAAGTCTGAGTTTATGGTCGCCAATATTAGACAACACACTTCGATCCTATTATTTTCATGCTTATTATAAGCACTAATCTCTACATGTTGGGCATTGGTCTTAGGTTTTTTAAAAAAAACATTTTTTAGAATATAGTACTTTTTCTCTTACTTGAGAACAATTCTCAAGTTTCTATACCATTTGAAAAAATTCGATTCATGCAATTTTTCTTTATCAAGGACAGATTACAATGAAAACAAGCGGTGAAAAGTTGACATTACTTGAAATGATGAATATAAAATATTACTATGATGTTTAAGAACAAGAAAAATTTTTTTTTTGGTCAAAAAATAAGACAAATTTAACTACTTAAAAAAAGTTACTTTATATTCAAACAACACTATCCTGAAATTGAATATAAATATTCAAAATCCATATTTCACTAAAATCCGAGTTATACTTGGTTCATCGCCCGAATAACCATCTATTTATAAACAACACTTTGTAATATTAAATATACTCTTAGTTGTTAAACAACATTTTTTATCTTATCTAACTTATGCTTCTAAATCCAAAACAATTTTGGTAGCTTAATCATCATCACCCAAATAACCATCTATTTATGTAAACAACATCTTGTAATGTTAAATACTAGATAAGGTCCGCTTGATAAGCGGGTAAAAATTAAAAATTAATATTAAAATTTTTTTTAAATTATTCAAAAATAATTATTGGTAAATTACCTTTTTATTACCTTTAATATTTTTCGTTTATAATTGATTTTAAAAAAAAAGATAAACTATTTTTTATAATACTAACTTTGAAGAATTCAAATTTATATAATAAGATAACTCTTAGTTGTAAAACGATATTTTATATCTTATCTAACCTATGCTTCTAAATCCAAAACAATTTTGGTAATTTAATAATCATATGGTAACCATTACCACCTACCTCATATTCAATTATAGACATCTTCTTACTTGACAAGCCCATCATAAAATAAAACAAATATAAATAATTGATATTTGAAAAGACATCAAATATTTATATTAATTGAAAAATTACTTTAATACAATTTTAGTATATATTTAAAATTTACATCTAATATAAAATAAATATAACTAATATATATCATATATGTATTTTAGTGTATTTTAAAACTTAAATAAGATAGAAAATTAAAATACATCAAATCTTCTATAGACTTTGACTTAACCAAACCAATCGAAAATGATTTGATACAATCTCACGAGTGACCAAACACATATATTATACTATATATATAAAATCAAACTTTAATTTAATATCTAAATTTTCATCAAATTAAAATTAAAAAAACATCAAATCTTCTAAAGACTTTGACTTAACCAAACCAATCGAAACAATGATTTGATACACTCTCACGAGTGACTAAACACATATATTATATTGTATAAAATCAGACAATCGAGTATTTCTATAATATGTGCTGATTTCCCAATATATAACTATATGTATATTTGACATGCACACGTAATGGTTCCATTTTTTTTTGTTTTTTGAACTCTCATTGGTTCCTTTTTTTTTTGCTTATGTAAACGAGTAATAAAATAAATTATTCTAATTAATTTAACCAGAATACTTAATATTATTCTATATATATATAACTTAAAATATGAATATTTTAATAAAAATATATCTACGACTATAGTATTTCCATGAACACGTTTAGTGAATTATAATTCGAGAAATTTATACATTGCAAAATTTATCACAATCAAATTATCTATGTCATATGTAGATTAAAATTGATTCGATTTTAATATAAAATATGTAGGCTATAATATCATTGTACGAATTTATACAGACTTATAATAATAAGTAAATCTGCATATTATTTCATATGTTAGAATTTTGTATAAATATTTAATAAATATAAACTTTAGTATTTCGAATAAATTTAAACATTAAAAGGGGAGCAATAAACACACAAAAAAGAAGATTATTAAGCATTCGAATAAATGTCCTGTTTATACTAATATCCACCCACACAAAATGAACTGTCAGTTCGACAGGTTCAGTCAAGACAAATTGTAGATTCATGTACGAAGGGCCAGGTCGTCATTTTGTGATACGTTCAGGTCGCCACTTTATGTGAACCGAAATCCACTGCAATGTATTTTAAGAAATTTGATAATGTGAGAAATTGAGAATCTTAGAAGAGAAAGTGAAAGTAAGGGAAACATCACAAAATGACGAACTTCTATTGCCAAGTAGCGAATTGTATTCAATATGAGATTTCAGAATGTATTACAAGAGTTAAGATCGATCCGTATTTGTACTAGACAACTTAAGTCCTAAACAGCTAAAAATATCGATGTCGGATCTAGCGTTTTCCCTTTTTCCACCGTCTTTCCATTGAATCTTCAAGAATCTTCGATAAATTGGTTTGGCTTGCGTCGGTCCTTCCTTTTTGCTCGGCCCAATTTTCATCCTTCCTCTTCCGGTTTAACGGTTTTCTTCGGTTTTTTTAAGTTAATGTTTTACCGTGTTCAGTAGATAAAACATAGCGATGTTCCGAGAAGTTTACGAAAACATATAAAAGTTCGCGGAAAACTCCCGAAGATGAAGGATAAAGCGAGATCAGAAAAAGATGCAAGATCTCGTCCAGCTCGGCATTTCTAGATGACAGAAAATTTCGAGCTGGTTACTCTTCCCCTTGTCTTGCATCCATCAGCATCCAGGAAGGGAGACAATGCCGAGCTGACCACTCAATGCCATCCAGCTCGGCATTTTGGAAGGAGAAAATGCCGAGCTAACTACCCATTGCTGTCCAGCTTGGCGTTTTGGTGCAAGCAGGACAGGAAATAGCAACCAGCTCGGCATTTCAGGGAGGAGATCCAGCTCGGCATTTTTGGTTGAGAAAAATGTCGAGCTGGTCAGTCTTTTCTGCCGAGCTGACTGCCTTCTTTTCGAAGAATCATGACTTTTATCAGTTTTTCGGAAGAACCTCTAAAAAACTGGATGACGAGCTCGGCATTCCTGAAAGTACCATCCAACTCAGCATTTCTGGCTGAGAAAAATGTCGAGCTGGTCAGCTCCATCCTTCCTGCCGAGCTGATCATCTCCCATTCGAGGAATCACGAGTTTTATTGGTTTTTCGAAAAAAAAAACTCTCAAAAAACAGGATGACCAGCTCGGCATTCTTGGAAGTGCCATCCAGCTCGGCATTTTTGGCTGAGTAAAATGTCGAGCTGGTCAGCTCTATCATTTCTGCTGAGCTGATCGTTTCATGTTCAAGGAATCACGACTTTCGTCGATTTTTCGGAAAAAACTTCTCGAAAAGCGATTTTCATATACTTTTCATATAGTTATCTACAAAAATGGTTCAAGTCGAATTACTCTCCGAATATCGATCTTTTTCCAAAAATCTTCAAATATCGAAATTTTTTTTGATATTTAAACATTTTAGTCGTTAATTCCGGAAGTGCGAGTTTGGACCCCAACACACTTCCCATGAGAGGAAGTTGGCGATGAGCTGTACATGTTTTCTATTCTCTGGTCGCCAACTTCCTAAGGGGGCACTTGGCAACCTGTTTGATGTCTTTTGGTGATTCGGAAGTGATTTCAGCTCGCCCATTCCTTGTTAGAGGTAATTAGCAAGCTTTGAATAGTGTTCTGAAGAAATCTTATCGCCCAATCTCTTGCTAGAGGGAGTTGGCGATATGTGTACAGTGTTCTGATTGTCTCAGCTCGCCTATTCTCTTGGCTAGGAAAGTTGGCGAGCTGGTTTGGTACTCGGACCAGTATTCAGCTCGTCCAATCATGGTTAGAGTAAGCTGGCCAGCTAGTTTGATATTCGGACAATACTTCAGCTCGCCCAATCATCCTTAGAGGAAGTTGGCGAGCTTGTTCTTTCCCCAGACAGAAGTTCTGCTTGCCCACTATTCCTTAGAGGAAGTTGGCGAGCGGAAATGGCCCTCAGACAGATGTTCTGCTCACCCAATCTTCCCTTAGGAAAGTTGGCAAGCATAGCTGGTCCTCAGACAGCTTTTTCCCATCCAATCTTTCCTTACGAAAGTTAATGATCTGAGGTGGTCCTTGGACAAATGTTTTGCTCGCAGAATCTTCCCTTATGGAAGTTGACGAGCTGAGCTGGTTTAGTCCTCAACATATGTCCTGCTCGCCCAATCATTTTTAGAGAAAGTTGGCGAGCTACTTTGGTCCTCGGACAGATGTTCTGCTCGCCCAATCATCCATAGAGGAAGCTGGTGAGCTGAGTTGGTCCTCGGACAGATATTCGGCTCGCCTTTAATAAAATAAAAAGATGAATGTACGCTTTCAAAGCATGGGTCATAATTTAATTAATATTTACAATTAAACATGTTAGACCATCTCCAACCCTACTTTATTTCTTACTCTAAAATAGAGTAAAAGTGTATTTTATAGTAATTTACTCCAACCTCACTCTATTTCTAATTCTAAAATGAGTAAAATTGAGATTACTGTAAATATAGAGTAAAAAGTAGAGTTACTCTATTTTTTTTGTTCATTACTCTATTTTAAAGTAAAAAATAGAATGAGGTTGGAGTAAAACTCAACTCTATTTAGAATTACTTTATTTTGAAGTAAAAAATAAAGTTATACATTGGAGATGCCCTTAGTAGTCAACAATATATTTTAAATTGAAAGAATATTATTTTTATAAGTTAATTCATTGGCTTTTTTATTTATAATTTGGCCGAATTAAAAATATTGTGAGGCTATTTAGATTGGTTTTGATGATTTTTTTTAATAGACAATCACATTGTGTTACAAAGCATAGATGAACCTTTTCTTTTTATTTTAATATTGTTAGGTGACAAAAAAGAATGAATTGATGTGTAGACTTTAGATTGAGAAAAAAAAGAGTTATTGTATAATTGATTTTAATTTACCATGGTGGCAAATAGTAAGGCAAATCATAATTCATTATGAAAGTTTGATTAAAAAGGATGAAACAATAATAATTTGATATAAGTCAATTATTACAACAAACACGAATTATTTCAAAAGTTTTTAAAATGAAAAAAGATACAACCATTAATCTTACATGATATATAGTAATATATCTTATTATATTATATATTATTCTTCTTATTCTTTCTTTTGAGAAGATGAAGCCTTGATTTCCATAAATTTATGATTTCTCTTTTGTTGGAGAGCTTTGAGTTTTTCCTTGAAAGCGATTAACGTTTTCAATTTCAAATCTTTGATCTCCATTATCTCATCATTTTAGAAGAGTTGTTCCTGCCTTTTCTTTAAAACCTAAAATTTATAAAAAAAATTTCATATTCTGAAAACACAGGATTAAATAGATAAAATGATGGATATGAATAGTGAATTTGACCTCTAACTATTGTTCTCTCATGATTTGATAACAGATAAGGTGATAAATATAGATTATCTCTTATTCAAAATTTTAACACTAAATTCTTCTAATATGGCTTAGTTAAAATAAATAAAAATTCAGTTATGCCATAAATTTAAAGTTGTAAATATTATATAACCAATTGAGAAAGTAAAAAAATTACCTTTCTACGTTCTTTTTCAGCTTTCGATTCTTTCATAAACCCATTCAAAATTTCTTGACTCCTGAGAATTCTAGCTTGTTTCAATGCAAAGGAAGATATTCCTCCCCTCCTATTAAAGTTTTGGAAATGTCCAGCCGCAGACTTGATGCATGAACTTTTGACTATGTATGATTTTCCAGAAGGAGGGACGAGCAAGACATCCACTTCAACACTACATTGCTTCGCTAGTTTATGGGACTCCTTGAAAACACCAGTTAGACATTTTGAAAGAGTTGCTTCCTTTGGGATGCTACTTTTAATGAGTTTGTCCTTAATTTTTCTACCACTCATTTTGTTTTTTTTGTTTTTATGATAATTTTTGTCATCACCTTACACCATTTCATAGATGCATTTGGTCAACTAATATAAACTTTAAATACGTTGATATTTATTTCCAATAAAATATTTAATATTTACCATTTTACGTATCTAATTAATATATAAGTTTGGTAACTTTATCAAAATTAATCAATACATATGTTGAGAAAATATTTATAGAAAACTTCTATTCAACATATGGTGTTATATAACTAATAACTTCTTCAAAAATCAACATCAAATCGATATGAAGTAATTCAATATTTTTTAAATATTTATCTTAAATTTAAGTTGAAAAATATGAATTTTGTTATTTTATTAGATTATTTTATTATCTCTAGATTTTATACTATATTTATTAGATATATATCTTTATATGAAAATCGACACGCGTCAATCATGCACATTTATAAAAAAACTGATACACCATTTTCAAATATATCAATTAATATATAAGTTTGGTAATTTTATCAAAATTAGTCAATACATTTGTTTAGAAAAGTATTTATAAAAACTTATATTCAATATATGGTGTTATATAACTAATAACTTCTTGACGAATCAACATCAAATCTATATGAAATAATTCAACATTTTTAAAATATTTATCTTAAATTCAAGTTGGAAAAATATGAATTTTGTCATTTTATTAGATTATTTTATTATCTCTAGATTTTATACTATATGTATTAGATATATATCTTTATATGAAAATCGACACGCGTCAATCATGCACATTTATAAAAAAACGGATACACTATTTCAAATATATGAATTACTTTTAAATAGTTTATTAGATCATTTTTTTTTAATTTTTACAAAAGTATAAAAAGGTATTAAACTTTTTCTAGAGAATGTACGTGAAAAATCACTTAACGGCCATTACTGTTTATCATTTATTTCATCTAAAAATTATCTTTATCATAAATCCTAAATTCAATTACCGAAACATACATTATTTATATATGATAAGTAGGCAAAAACTCTTCAAATATTTTCTCTCTTTTTTTACTAACAATGCATAAAAAATTTTACCATACATTTAGTTCGTTTTCTTTTTCATTTACATCTTCTACATATTATTTGAAAAATAATTTTATATAAATGCTTGAGAAAAGTATATTATTTATGATTCATGCTACTGAGTAAGTTGAAGAGTATTGTTTTCACTCCTACTGGTCAATACCCGCTACTATTGACGATTGTAGTATATAACGGGCTTATATCAAACCGTTAGGGTAGCATTGGTTCAATTCAGTTTCTGATAACAGTTAATGTTAAGCCGGAATTGTTTATCAATAAGAATTTTAAAGCTAAGCGAAATGAAAACAAGATCTCCTGTCACTCAAGACCCAAGATAAACTTAAATGAAAAGACTTTAATTATAAATAGAATAAAGATTGAGATTTTAAGACCAAAAGAGTGATTTTTATACGAAAGAAACAGATTAACAAGTAATGAATGAACTTTGTGATGAAAGAAAGGTTCTCAATGGATTTTCATGGGAGATTAGAGATTTTTGAATTTCACTAAATACTCGGCTTTAAAAACGAATCAAGATTGATGCTTGATGATGATTCTTAGGTAAAGAGGTCCTTTTAAAGATTATCCCATGATATTTGGGTAATATCCTTTAGTTTTCCTTGGCATCATGCTAGTTCATATTATCTGAGATTGATGTTGCTTTTATAGACGCAGGGTAATATACCAAATTGGGACATGTTCTTTGCATGTGATAAGCTGACTTTGGCGTGTAGGCAACAACATTAGCTCCTTAATCCCGTAAAACAATTCATAATAAGTTTGTCACTATCATACCTGAAACTGACGAGCTGGAGCCAAACTTGTCAGGTCAAAACCCACAGTTCTAGACTTCACGGTTCAAATGTCTAAATATAAAAAAAATTTATGGATTTAGATATATTTGGTAAAACGGAGAAAATACGATATACGAGAAAACAATTTACAATAAATTCACATGTCAAGGCTGATACGAAACAAGGATGAGGAAAACTGAGCTTGAGAAAGCAACGTCTCGGGATCACACTTGCTCCATCACCGAGCCGATCTCCCTCACCGTGGCACATTGATCTCTCGGAAACTACAAGCCTCACTCTCCACCCGAGCTGGTGCTCCTTTGCATATCCAGGTTAATGCGGACTGACCTGTTCCGAGCCGATCGCCCCGTGTCTACATCGGGAAGTTGACTAATTAGGACTTAAGACTGTCGAGTATATATATATATATATATCAACGTATAACTTTCTTAATACAATTCACTTTCTCTTACTAAGAAAATTTTACCAAGCCTCGTTCTACACCTTGATAGTAGGTGTTTTCCACTCCACTTAAATCAACACCACATTATTTCCATATGTAGTATAGTCGGGATTATATCAAACCAAAAATGGGGGTTTGGAGCAAATCAGTTTAGGACAATAACAAATGTGTGCGAAGCGGAATTCACCTCAATGTATTTTCGGAAAGTTGATACGAGGTTCGCAAGAAAACAAAAAGTAAAGAGAAAGATCGAAAAAGGAAATTAGGTCAAAAAGAGAAAGAACTTTTATTGCTAAATTGCGTATTGCGAATGTATTGAATATTCCATGTCTTACCAGATGTAGAGATCGATCCTTATTTATACTAAGACATCCTAAGTCCTAAACAGCCTAAGTTTCGATGTGGGACAAAGGTCTGTTCCTTTTTCCGACGACTTTTCCATAAATATTCGAGGAAATTTCTAGAACCTTCCATAAGTCGGTTTCAGCCCTTGTCGGTCCATCCTTCCAGCTCGGCCCATTCTATCTCTCGTCTTTTGGTTCAGTGGTTTTCTCCGGTTTGTTTTAAGTTATCATTTCTATTATCTTTGATAGATGAAACATCCCGATGTTTTGAGAAACTTACGAAAACATCGGTATGTTTACGAAAAGACCCTGAAGACGAAGAACGAAACCAAATGAGACGGAACGGAAGGTGTCAGCCAGCTTGGTTTCCTTTGTTGACCGAAAGAACCGAGCTGGCTGCCTCCAAACCCATCATGCTGACCAGCTTGGTATCCAGGATGGGAGGAGATCTTCCGATAACTTGTGGGATGCATCCACCTCGGTATCCAGGAGGGAGGATTTGACAGAGCTGACTGTAATATGTCGACCAGCTCGGTATCCTGATTGGGGGAAAAACCGAGCTGATTGCTCCATGCTGTCCGTTACCGAGCTGGCTGCAATGCCCAACTTATGGATGGCATAACTTCCTCGTATGAATTCTGTTTGATCTGATTCTTCTTCCAGGAGCTTCATAATTGAGTTGAGAAAATTTTCCAAGTTGTTTCATATGCAGAAGCCTTGTGTTTTGGAAGATACATCTAGATCACTGAACGTATGTTCTTTTCAGCTCGGAACTCTCGGAAAGTGTCAGCCAACTCGGTTTTCAGGAAGGGAAGGATAAAAACCGAGCTGACTGCATCATGCTGATCAGCTCGGTATCAAATAGGGAGGATGATACCGAGCTGAGTGCATCATGACAGCCAGCTCGGTATCCTGGTACCGAGCTGACTGCTCCGTGCTGTCCAGATTGACGTTCTGTAGTACATGCTTGGCAAGACATGCAATCAGCTCAGTATGTCAGTCAGATCGGTAGCATTGGCTGCCCAAAATACCGAGCTGGCTGTCCACGCTTGGTTGGTTGCCTTTTACTCGAAAAATCGTAAGTTTCGTCGGTTTATCAGAGGAATCGTTCAAAGGATGAAAGGATCGGCCAAACATGCTGATAAGATGCAGCCAGCTCGGTATCACTGACAGGTCTTGATACCGAGCTGGATGTCCTTGTTTCGTCCAGCCGATCGTCCTTTGTTCGATGAATCGCGACTTTATCAGTTTTCCGGAAGAATCATTCAAAGGACGAAAGGATTAGCCAAACATGATGAAGAGATGCAGCCAGATCGGTATCATGGTCAGGTCTTGATACCGAGCTGGCTGTCCTTGTTTCATCCAGTCGATCGTCCTTTTGTTCCATGAATCGCGACTTCATCAGTATATCGGAAAAACTCTCGAAAGACAGTATTTCATACTTTTTCGTAAAGTTATCAATGAAATAGTTCAAAATGAACTCTCTCCGAACTCATATCTGAATACAGAAACTCTTTTTGGATATTCAAATATTTTAACCGTTAATTCCAGAAATGTGAGTTTTGACCCCAACATTTAGCCCCCCAGCACGTCAATATCAAGCATGATCTTTACGCAGCGATTAAGAAGTATAGTACGGGATTAAGGAGCTAAAATGTTTTGATCCCCATATTTTGGGAACTTTGATTCGGTATCTTCAAAGTTCATACGATCTTTCTGGGTGACAGAGCGAGTTTTTCTACCGAGCTGATCGAGATTGGATTGAAGCGTTTCTTGGGCTGTCCGCAAGATGGAAGAGGAGACCAAGCTGTTTGTTGAAGGAAAGCTAGATGTTGTCTGTGCGTTTGAAGACTGTCGGAGCTTAAGTGTCTTGCATAAGAAGTGAGGATCGGTTTGAGGATACGCTTGGGGTGTTGCCTGATTAAAAACCTTTTACTAAGAAAAACCCTTTGGAAAAAAAAAACATAGTAAAGGAAAAGATGCAACGCATATAAGGATTTGGAATTGTCTTTCCAAAAAACTGTTCAAGTTAAGTTTTTCCAAAGAGATTCTTCCGAAAAACTGTTTAAGTTAAGTTTTTCATAGAATTTTTGCCGAAAAACTGTTTAAGTTAAGTTTTTCCATAGAGGTTCTTCCGAACAACTGTTTAAGTTAAGTTTCTCATAAAAGTTTTTTCGAAAAACTGTTTTAGCTAAGTTTTTTTCGAAATTTTTCATACGAAATCAGCTCGAAGGCAAAGAATACCGAGCTGGTTGTTACCAAGGGTGATACCGAACTGGCTGTCACCAAGGGTGATACCGAACTGGCTGTCACCAAGGGTGATACCGAACTGGCTGTCACCAAGCGTGATACCGAGCTGGCTGCTTATCTATGGTTATTTCCGGAAACTGTTCAAGTTAAGTTTTTCGCGGAATATTTTTCCGGAACACTGTTCATGTCCGAACTTTTTGTAATTTTTTTCCGAAAAACTGTTCATGCTAAGTTTTTCAAAAGTTTTCGTAAAAAAATTTCCGAAAAACTGTTAAGGATAAGTTTTACGGAAGTTTTTTCGTGCAAAACTCACTCGGGTACCATGAATACCGAGCTGGCTGCAAGGGATGACATTCATGTGCTGAATGCTGACTTTGGACGGCATTTTGTACCGAGCTGGATGGTCAGCATGTGTGGCCAGTTTTCGCTTGCATGCTCCCTTTTTTATATTCCTTACGTTTTCGGGAAAAACTTAAGTGTTTCCGGAACTCTTTTCGAAATAAAAGAAAATTATTATTTGTTTTATTATATATATATATATATATATATTAGTTTTTTCTGAAAAACTGTTCACGCTAAATTTTTCGAAAGTTTTTGAACGAAACCAATCCAATCAGCATGTGTACCGAGTTAGCTATAAGAATGGGATTCTCATATGCTGAATGCTGATCTTATGGAGTAAATATATACCGAGCTGGACAGTAGACAACATACTGCCTGTCCAGCTCGGTCAGTTTTGACTGAACCGTCGAGCTACAATTTGTCCTATTTATACTAATATCCACCCACACAAACTGAACTGAAATGGGATGATAATGGGATGATAATACCATCCAAATAAAATTTCAAAAGACAACGAAACAATTCATCTCTCTCATAAGTCATAAGATTTATGAGATGTTAATCAACTTTTAATCTCATAAAGTATATATACACCACACACATGCACGTGGACCGAATGTTATTATGGTCATGGGCTTCGTTCCATGAAGTTAGTATGCTCCAAATCTAATTCGGAATGATCTTGTATATATACTAGATAAAAGACTCATCTGATTAGCGAGTAAAAAATAAATAAAATTTAATAATAAAATTCATTTTGAACTATTCAAAAATATTTTTTTAACCCGTAATTAATAAATTTGAAAAATAATAGAATAAAAAATATTTAGAAAAATAAAGCCTCTAAATAAATAAAAAGTTTTCAGTCTGATTTTAAATAATATATTATTTAAAACTAAATATAATTTATGAATAAATAAATTCATAAACACCCTTAAAAGACTATAAAGTCCATATTTAACAATTTTAAAAAATTACATTAAAAATAAATCATTTAAAACATAGTCACACATAAGAAAAAATTATAATAAAATAATTTACATTAACATATTAATATCGATTATATATTTAAATTTTCTATTAAATTTCTCATTAAATTATTCAATAAATTGTTTTATAACCCTAAAGGCATCTCCATCCGTTAAAAACTTAAAAAAAAAAAGTTTTTCAGCAATATAAAATAATTTTTTTCACTTAGTTAAACTATTTAATCAACTTTTGATGTTTTAAAAAATATATCAGTAATAAATTGACACATGTGGTGATTGTTTCTCATACGGTCTCTCAACGTCTCTATTTTGAGAATTTTCTCTCCTATTCTTCAACTTTTCCTTTCCTCTCTCTCATACTTTTCTATTTCCTATTTTTTTTTAATAAATCAGATACTTATTTAGAGACCATAAATAGAGTGATCTTAGTTAAAAAAATCTGAGAAACCTATAAAAATAATAATTTTTCATGAAATATGATGTATATTATCTAATAATTCTGAAAAGTAAAAATTTTCAAAATATATTTTAAATATAATATTATTTGAAACTAAAGAAGCTGCAAATTAAAGTAAAGATTATCAAATAAATTAGATAATAATGAACATAATTCAGCTCCAAACGTTTCAATCAGAGAATTATGTACATAACCTTCAATATTATTATAATTAAAATTAAAATTTATTTGATAATATTTAACAATGAAATAATAAAAGATATAAAAATTTAGGTAAATAAATTAAAATATTTACATTCTCATAAAGTAAGAGAAAATTTATCCCTATAAATTTGTTATTGTGTTTGATAGAATATTATAAGAAAGTACATACATTTATATAGAAGTGATTGTTTCTATTTTTTGTGTTAATTATTTTTTTTTGAAAAAGAAAATTACTTTAATCCTTTTTGGTTTATGATTTTTTCTTTATAATTTTTATTTTTTGATAAAACTTTCTTTAAAAAAAAATATTTCCTTTTAAAAAAAAATATTTAATTCTTTTTAGCTTATAATTTACTTTTATGATCTTTTTTTATGTCTACTCTCATGTTATATAAGTTTTATAAATTGTAATATAAGAATTTGTATAAATCCTCTAAATGAATAAAAAGTTATATGTCTGATTTTTAATATTATATCATATAAAACTAAATATAAGTTATGAATAAATAAATTCATGAATACCTTTAAAAAATTACGATGTTTATTTTTTTACAATTAAATCAAAATTAGAATTAAGAAAAATACATCGGAAAGATTTTGATTAGAAAGTGGATGATATTTCTCGTAACTCTTAGCGTATAATCAAATTGTTAGGATTATACATTTTTATTTTATGAAAAATTATGATAAAATAGATATCTTTATATAAGGGTAATTATTTCTATTTTTAAGGAATTTATAATTTCTAAGAAAAAGAAAATTATTTAAATCCTTTTTCGTTTTTTGTAAATCTTCTTTTTGAAAAAAAAATTTCATTTTTTTTAAAAAAATTTTAATCCTTTTTGCTTTATGATTTAATTTTTTTATTTTCCTTTTTTGTTATTAATAAAGGAAATAATTTTTCTAAATTTTTAATTTTAGAGTTTTTTATTCTTTTATAATTTTCATAATTTAACAAATAAAACATATTTTGACACATGTTAACATCTTAAATAATCAGATTGCCACTTGTCATAATCTTGTAAGTTACTAACTTTGAATGTTAATACTTTATATAA
>OVBI01002004.1:0-25359 GCA_900406495.1 Sisymbrium altissimum | reverse complement strand
AATCTAAAACTTAATACCCAATAGGTATTTCACAAAAATTCGGTTCGGTTTTGGTTCCATTATTTCGGTTTGGTTTCGGTTCGGTTCTTCGGTTTCGGTTTAAATTCCCAGGACTAGTTCATTGTTCTTTTTTTTTTCTTATGTAAAGGCGTTGGTTTTGTGATGGAAAGATGATGCAAACTTGTATATATATAGGAATAATACTAACCATACCAACCAATGATGGCCCATATAAAAAAAAGTTGGGTTTCCAAAACCCATCAGCAAATTTGTTAAAATCCATACTTATTTTAGGTTTCTGTTAAATTGAATAACCAAATCAAAGATCCAAGATTTCTCAACGAAAATTTTAAAATCACAAATTCTTGTAAAATTCAGCAGAAATTAGCTTAAAATTTTAGATCATGAATCACTTAAACACACCTGCTGTTGAGTGGTTTTCGCTAAAATAAAAATATAAAATGATAAATTCGTATTGAAGCAATCATAGCTCGTAAGAAGACTGGACGAAATTACAAGTTTATTGCTAGCAACATAAGCCAATAAAAACAATATAATATAAATAATAATACCACCATACAAGAAATTAATAGTGCTTAGGATCCTTATGACGAAACCATACAAAGATTCTGCCGAAGACACAAAGAGGCTCTTTCTCAAGTATCAACCACGACTTCCCCGTTTACCCTTTAGCTCAGGGTCCCTATACATATCAAAACAACCCACAAAATTCAGTGATTTCACAGATTCATGTATCTGAAGATAGAGTTAGAGGTAAGTTTCGAACCTCTGGATGTGATCTAGTATTAGTAGCCTTGGTCCAGGTGGGATGCTCACGTCTTTTAGCGCACTGGACACACACACACACAGTTTTTAGAGGGCATAAGATTTCGATAAACGATTATTTTAGTTGATACAGAAATGACAAGTCGAAAGCGCCAATTTACCTATCAGTGAGCAATGGCAAAGTGGGATCTGCTAACAAACCCTTCTTGAAGTTCTTCTCATACTTCTCTAAACCTAGTTTCAATAGCATAGATCTCGCCCTGGTATAATATGGATCTTCAATGGTTGGTTTAGAGAACCTTTCCCCCAACTGAACAAAACCGACAAAAAGAAGATACGCATGTTTAATGATGTAGCTTGCCTAGTTCTACTATATGTATATATATATTATCAGTCACCTTGAAAAATATTCCTTGAAAAAGAGAGAAACCAGCGGCAGTGGTGATTGCATTCATAGGCTGTCCTTGTAATCCTGCGCTCACCAGAGAATATGCGACTCCAGATCCAAATGCCGCAACCACACTGAACAGTTCAAAAATCATTACTATTTTCGCCCATCGAGTGTGACCAAATACACACAAGAAAACAAGCAAGCTACTGAGAGTCTTTAACCATCAAACGTAAACACAGTAGGACAAAAACCCTACTGGAGCAGTGAATCATCAGAATGAACAGAACGAGCTGATTCAGGGAAAGATCGTAACTTTATGAAGCAATAAATGATTGAAAAGTCATATATTTTGTTCCATTTCAATCCTCTGACAGATAAGCTGATTAAGAATTGTAACTCGTCTCAGCTATAAATAAACACCTACTTGCAGACAGGTAAGTCTCTCTAACAGCAGCTCCAGAGTTGAGTTTCAATTAGTACTAGATCATTGATGACAAGTTAGAACCATGAAACAACAAGTCACACATGACACAGTACAAGCTTAGTAGAAGCTACCAGCTGCAACTTTGAGGGAAAGCCTGAAACTTACGCAGACTCAAGATCCTCTTTGCCTCTAATCCGTTTCATAATGCAAGCAATACCAGCATTAACACCAGTTATAGCAGCAAAGTTCCGAGCTTGGACCAAGGGCCCACCAACAAGAGCCTACAAGATTTAACACACATCTCTCTTCCATAAATCACAACTTCAAAAAATAGCAATAAATGATGAAAATGACCCAACCAGGTTATCAAAACTCTTATCAAATTAGGGTTTTGAAAAACCTGAGTTTGCTTCAACGACGCCATAGCTTGAGGGTCCATCCCGGACTGAGGCATTTCAGGGGACAGAGTTCCCATAAGACCACCGATAAATGCTCCCTGAACGCCTCCCATGGCGGTGACGACGGCGGCTTCCACAGGCAGCTTCTGTTTAGACAACCACGACTTGAAACCCGTCTCCACCTCTTTGAACTTCACCTGAAACTGCTGGATTGGGTTCTGCTGATCCTTCATTAAGCTCATCACCGCCATTGTTTCCCCATCTCCACGCTTCTTCTCTCCTCCGTCTTTCCCCATCTTCTTCTCTCACACTTTTCTTGTTCTCTCTTCTTCCTCCTCCTCCTCCTCTTCTTATCTCCCTCGTCTCCAATGCCGTCTCCGTTTCTTCTGCGATGTGTTGTTGTTACTGACCCTGGGCCCATTAGATAATAGTCTGGGCTTTATGTTCATGTTTCTTTTGGGCCTTATTGGGCCTTTCACAAGTCTATCTTCCTCCACGTGGGGGATAGTTTTCCTCCATGCAACCAAACACTCGGAAACCGGAATAAGCGGTTTTGTGGCCAATCTTCCCGCGTCTTTCACACACTCTTTCAATCTCTCGCCGGCGGCGGAAGCTTTTGCTTCCTTCCTTCACTCACTCAATCTAGATTAGATTCCATTTTCTGGATCTCGTCTCCGGATTTCAACGTGCGTAGATTCGTTAATTGCTCAATTCTGTCTTCTTATTCAGGTGAGCTTCGATTTCATCGAATTTATAAGTTTTGTTAAAAGGTCTCTATTAGGGTTTTGATCTGCGAAAGTGCTGCATGTATCTACGAGCTGATTTTATCTTAATTGAGTAGACATTGAAGTCGGAAGAAGCTTGGATTACTGTAAAAGTGAAATTATGAGCAGCTCTAGAGAAGGATCTCCCGATTGGCTTCGATCTTTCCAGGTTTCCTTATTTGAATCAATCTGAATTCTTATTTTTCTTAATTGGATTGCTATTTACGGAAACATGATTGAAATGTGGAACCTTTATTTTTGTTTTTGGCGCAGGCACCCACTACTTCATTGTCACCACTATCCTCACCGTCTAGATCTTCTCCAGGTGCTAGTCCTTGCAGGGAATCTGAAACCATCTCGTCTCTTCCTGTGCCTGATGACAGTGACGCCACCACGATTTTGGACAAAGAGTCCAAGGAGTCTCTGTCTAGGAAGAGTTCCAAGACGAAGTTGGTGACGAAGCAAGTGAGTATCGAGCAGGTTTTTTCTAGGAAGAAGAAGAAAGCAGATGCTAGTGTCAACGTTGAAGGTATCAGTTTCTGAATTTGGTGGAGTAGTGTTCTAACTCTTGAGGTATTAAATTTGTGTTTTTGACTGGGGAACAATTTGCAGAGAAGGAGAATGGGAACAAAGTTGACGGTGAAGAAAACTCTAGCAAGCATAAGGACGCTAAAGTAAGAAACTTTTGGACCCCGTCTCTGTTGTACTTCGTTTGTGCTTTTGCTGCTTCTCTACTCGGCTTGGTGGGTAGTTAGTGTGATTCGAGCGTTATAGATAGTGAATTCGTAGCTATACACCCTCCTCTAGAGAAGCTTCCCAGTTGCATGAGTGATGTTTACTAATGTTTACCTTTTTCTTTTATCAGGAAGGAGATGATTCTGTATGGCTTCTCTCATCTGATTCTGAACCACCTTCTAGTGATCCAATAAGTCAGCAAGTGACGATGGCAACTGAAAAGGATGAGGATTTAGTTGTTCAAGCTAAAGAGGGAGAACCTGCAGTTAAGAAGGCTCCAAAGAAAAAATCTCCGAAGAAAAAGGCAATTAGTGGCCGCCAGTCACCCAAGAAAGAAAACAGTGCACAAGAAGTTTTGAAAACTGAAGGTATGAATTGAACCGAAGTTTTGTGACTTCAGCATTATTCTAAAGCAATGTAACGGTTTCCTCTATCTGCAGATAAAGATACAGATGCCACAGAAGCCGAGGAAGTAACAACGGATAAGAATGTCAAGCCTTCGTCTGTAAGAACCTTGTGCGATGGTCACTATTGTTGTTTCGTCTCTGGTTCTTCCTTATGAACAGATTTACAAATTTCAGGGTTCAAATTCAAGATTGCCTTTGGTACTATCTGAGAAGGTGAATCGTACAAAGGTAATGCAAATATGTTTCTTTGCACATGGCTTTACACTCCACGTTTATATATTTTTACTATGGCGGCTGGTGACACTTATGCTACGGAACGGCCAAACTTCATCCATATTCGAGTTTAATAAAGCACATTTGTTAAAAAGCAATGAACCTATTTTACAGGTACTCGTTGAATGTGAAGGGGACTCGATAGATTTGAGTGGAGACATGGGGGCTGTTGGGCGCGTGGTTGTGTCAGACACAACCGAGGACGTGTACTTGGACTTGAAAGGCATGTTTCCACAATTACTCTATCTTCTAATGTTCAAAATGGTTCTGTTTTTTTTTTCTTGCAAAACATGTCTTGAGCATAACAAAACTTATAGGTTACACACTTACATGTAAAACGTCAAAGAATCAGTTAATGACTGGTGTCTCTTTACTAACACTTATTCTTTCATGTTTCAGGAACCATATATAGATCAACAATTGTTCCATCCAGAACCTTTTGCGTAGTACGGTTTTCTTTTTCTTGTACTTCTTTTCAACTTGCAAGGGAACTTGTTATATGCAATTACTCACACTAGAGATCTTGCATTTCAGGTGAACGTAGGTCAGTCAGAGGCAAAGGTTAGTAATTTCTCTTGCGCTTTCTTCTTGTAACGCATAAATCTTTGACTTGAAGCTTTAAACTTCTGGAAAACTAAAACATAGATTGGAACAACCTATTTTTTTGGATTATATGTTTCCTTGTCAGATTGAAGCTATTATGAATGACTTCATACAGCTAACACCACAGTCTAATGTCTATGAAGCAGAAACAATGATGGAAGGTCAGCTCGTTATCTCTGTCTCTTTTTATTGAGTGAAAAGACATAATTGTTACGCTATTTTCTTGTAGCACTATTGTGGATTTGGTAAACTGATTGTACGCAGATGCCTACTTCTCCGGCTAATTTTATGACCCATTTAGGCACTCTGGAGGGATTTTCGTTCGATTCCGATGATGAATCTAACAAAAACGCCAAGACTTCTTCAAAGCCAGCTGATCAAAGTGGACGCGCAGCGGAGGTAACCATCACAAATGGCAAAGCCAAAGCAAAAGCGAAAGCGAAAGGCGAAAGTGTACGTTAGCCAAAACTCAGAATTCCTCCTTATGAAATCCATATATATATCTGACAGTAAAAGATGTTTTTGTGGAATCTATGCAGGTTGTAGGGAAAAAGAGAGGAAGGCCGTCTAAAGAGAAGCAGCAACCAGCAAAGAAGGCTAGAAGTTCTGCTCCTAAGAAAACAAAACCCAAGAAATGAGTTATGATTTTGATTTCTCCATTTATTTAATTTTCTAAAACGTGCTATTTTCTTTATTCAGTAGAGACAACACTATATATACATAGAGAAATTTTACATGTATGAGTTGTGAAGCCAATTCAAACAATTGAAGGTAATAAAAAGGATTTTGATGAATAAAGTTCAGAAACTGTGGGAAGACACTGAACATGGTCTGTTTGCTTCCTTCCACACAGTTATGTACCAATTCTCATTAAAAAAAAAGGAAGAATAACGATGATTCATGTCGCGCACGATTGCCTCAAAGCAGTTAGACTGAGGCCAAGAAGCAACAAGACAGGGTAAGGTCGAAGAATGTCAGACGAGGATTGACTCCTGGCAACCCTTCCAGTTTCGGCGCTTTGACTCTCATCCTCGATTGGCGGATTCATATACTGGTCGTTTGGAACTTGGTTTACAGCGGGAGGAGGCATCATAAACTGTCCGTTCCCATTCTGATTCTGAGGTGGAGGAGCCATTGATTCCCCGTTCGGATTCTGATTTAGTCCAGGTGGGTTTTGAGTTGGAGGAGCCACAGGTTGACCGTACTGATTCTGAGTTGGAGGAGCCACAGGTTGACCGTATGGATTCTGAGTCGGGGGAGCCATAGGTTGACCGTACGGATTCTGAGTCGGGGGAGCCATAGGTTGCCCGTACGGATTCTGAGTCGGGGGAGCCATAGGTTGCCCGTATGGATTCTGCGTCGGGGGAGCCATAGGTTGCCCGTACGGATTCTGAGGCGGGCTAGGGGGATCCAAGTTTTGGCTGGTTGGTCTTTTCACCCTGGAACAAGAAATTATTCAAGTCTGTTCAATCAGAAACTGCAGATATCTTTTGAAGGGTTTGCAGATAGCATTGTAAAATACTGAAAGTGAAGGGACCATTAATTTATACCTGCCAGGGCAGAAAATGATGGCATATTCAGAAGCCTTGCAAGTGAAAGTACTGGTTCCATCATCAAAGGCATAGCTATAAGCCCTAGGACAAGCTCTCTTGAAGATGGTAGAATATGAAGACGGCCGGCATGTGGTTGGGTTAGCAAACTGACCGCTACAACAGTACTGGTCCAATCCAAAGGCCTCACAAGCGCTCTTGCAAGCAACAACTCCTCCTCTCTCTTCTTGTCCCTCTCCCATCACTTGAAGCTCCTTTGGACAGCTGATGTTGATATCAGCAACACATCCTGTAGCATTACAAGCTCCAACCAATCCACCACCTGTCGGGAGAGCAACTATTGGGAGGTTATACCCATCAACGAGACTGACATCGTAGAAATCTTTGTCGCCAGAACCGTGACCGAGCGTAATCTCGAAAAGTGATGTGGGCGGAGCAGCACCACTACCAGCACACTCCAGCTTCCCACCACAGTCTCCGGTCATACATTTTCCCGCACCGTTAGCATCAAAGTTGCAGCCGGTCCTAGCCCATATCCGACCTGACCAGCCTACAACCGAGGGAATCTTAACAGACTGTCCCACATCAAGTCTGAACCCCGTGGTGGGTAGTGGCTGGGTGCCAGAGCCTGAAAGAGTACCGGGCCAAATAGTAAAGGGACAGTTATTCGTGATCACGAACGTGGAGGAATAAGAAACAGAGAACAGTGGAGAAACATAAACAAGAACAGCTATGAGAACCATTGGTGATCTTCCCATCATCGTATTAAAGTTTAAGATTTCAGAAATATGGATTTGGCTAGGAGCTCCCTGGACCAGGGTTTATACCAAATCAAATGTAGAGGGTGATAAGGATTCAATGTTGAAGCGGTGAAGTTGCTTTAGAAAGCTTCAAGCCGCAAGACAATGAATTAAGGTTTAGCATTACTCCTAGGACACTGGCCTCTCCGACAAGGCTATTCTTTGCCTTGCCCAACCTCTTTTTCACCTCTTTTTCATCCGTATTTTTATATTATTCTAAAGATATATAATAGAACTAACGAAACCTCTATGAAAAGATGCAAGTGAATCTACACCAAATTCCCATTTCTAACCAAAATAAATAAAATAGCTTAAGTTAGATTCTAGTTCCTTGACAAATATGTTGATATAGTTATGAAAATTCGAAAACGTAACCAATATTATTTTTAAAATTATTAAACAAATACGAACTACCAATATTAAATGATAAAAAAAAAAAAAAAATCTAGCAAACAGATTGTTGTATTCTCAATTTTGATTTTTTTTTAAATATGAAACTCAGATCGTGGATTACCAGATCTACGAAAACAAAAATTTCTTAACTCTAAACATGATAACAAGATAAATATAGTGATTGTTAGCATCATTAGCTAATAGGGAGAAATATATTCTTACCGTATCTTATCGTAGCGGTCGAGTCAACATTTGATACTTTGCCAACTTCTTTGGAACAGAATCTTCCACGATTCCAGGATATCTAGGCTCTACGTCAAACCATCTAATGCCTACATGGCTACACCTCTACCTTTCTGCCAGCTTAAAAATAGAATAAAAATACAACGCATTAAAATCCACGTCAAATAGGAAAAAAAAAAAAAAAAAATGAAGCAAGATATAGGAATTCAAATTCTATATGATACCTACACGGTTTTCCTTATTTTGGAGATAATTCAAATCATCATTCAGAGTGGGTGATTACTTACCAGGACTGTGATATAGGTGGGAATAACATAAGATCCCAGATTCCATGAACTATATCAGAGACTTTACATTTAAACGATTTGTACCTGGTCATACATATTAGACAAATATCAGAACCCCAGATACAGTCCACTGTCCACAGCAGAGAGAAGCAGGAAACATAACATGGCAGAAGATAAGAAACATGAGAATTAAGATCAAAGCAGGTACAGCAGCAGAGCACACAAGTAAATGAAAAAAAAAGTGTCACAATTCCATTAACGTCAAATCACATAATTACCATGAATAGCTGATAACTGTTCTGTACAAAGTTGACCAACCACATCTTCGCTGGGTAACTGTACCTATTTGCCTTCCTTTCTCTCATAATTAAGCTTATGTTGCCAACGAATTAAGCCAAGCGCGTTGTTGCCTACTGAGCACAAACACAAGAGGACCTGCAAAGCAAGGATTTTAAACTTCCAACAGTTAGACTTACTCAAAAGACCAAAATTCAGAAACATAACAAACAAATCAATGTGCATAAAAGAAGCAAAATTATAAACTCTCCGGAATTGCAACATTTGAAAACCTGCACAAACATAAAACACATTCAGGACCCCAAACACTAATCAATCAAGGAAATAGAAATTGGATAAAACAAAGAAATAGTTAGAATCAGGTATCAATCAGAAAGGATAAAGGGGGTTATTCTACAGGATAAAGAAATTTATCCTGAAGAAACCTATGCTGCATCGGCTAGCAACATGGAAAAATCCTGTCGCACCACACTTGCAGAAATCACCAATGGTGTGTCATGCTCTTCTTAATGGTAGTAAGTCGCTGGCCAAAACAAGATACCTAGCTGAATAAAACCCTGCCTAAATAAACATGGTGTACAATCACAAAGTAACAAACTAA
Source organism: Sisymbrium altissimum (assembly GCA_900406495.1). Taxonomy (NCBI): domain Eukaryota; kingdom Viridiplantae; phylum Streptophyta; class Magnoliopsida; order Brassicales; family Brassicaceae; genus Sisymbrium; species Sisymbrium altissimum. The sequence continues at coordinate 16,407 of OVBI01002004.1, read as the reverse complement.
ATGCGCACAAGAAGAGATATCAAACATCACAAAGAAGAAGAAGAAGCAAGTTCATTATTCTATATCACCTAAATCCAAAAGCAGTAAGATCCATAAATAGAGCAGTAGAAATTAATTAAGTCTCTCTCCTACATAAGTACTACATAAAGTTCAACAATACTAAAGATAAAGCTCTCTTTCAGGCAGGGAAGATGCCTAGACCCTCCCTGCTAGAGCAATAGCACAAATGTCTCTTATCCATACTTGTCCAAAAGAAAAAGGAAGTTATACTACGTGAGATAAAAAGAGAGCCTCTCAGGTCTCAAAGGAGGGGAGGAAATGAGGAGATGATCAACAAGGATCTAACTCAACTCCATCCCATCTCCAGCAGGGCTGCAAATCGGACTCACAGCAGTGAAAGACCTCTCGAAAGGAGAAGCATGGAACTGAGCATCACGCCGGCGACGCTTGAAAGAACAGCTCTCAGAAGAAGCCACAGAGCTCTCATTGTCAAGCTTCCTCCGGACACCTCTAACCGCCTGCTCCTCGGTAGGGGAGAGAGGGAAAACCCTGCCGCTGGCACGGCACAAGGAGCTATGGTTATCGTAGAGGATACGCTGGTTACAGTTCTTGTCGCAGACGTGAGTCAGTCCAGTTAGTTTGCAGCGGTACATATTCCCACAAACATTTTCATTCTCACATTTCCAATCACATTTGTGACATTGGATGGGTCCATCGCTCTCGCGACCCAGAATTGTAGACAAGTATATAACATTTGCAGAGCTAACCATGGGAGTTTTTCCATATACCTCCATCCTTTTCTTCAAATCTGATTATAAAGCTCCACCACCAACAACAACAACCTTTATACTCTGCATAATGCACAAATTGTATATCTGAGACTGAGACACGTGTCGATTAGATCAATTCCTCTTCAGATCACATGGAAAATTCTAAATAATTAAAAATAATCGAATTGTAACTACCAGATCCGACGGAAGGATGAACGAATTTCTCCAGATAAGTGGAAAAGAAAGAGAGAGGGAGAGAGAGATATACCTGGAGAGAGGGAGAAGACGCGTCAACCGAACCCTAATTTTGACTCGAGATAAAAACGATAGCGAAGAGGATGAGAAGAGAACAAAGTGAGGGAACAATGCGGAGAGAAGATATTTATAGATTAGAAGACGAAGACGAGACTCTCTCTCTCTCACACTGTCTTCTAACGGATATTATCTTCTTTTTAACGGAGTTAATTAACGGGTCCCGCCACCTTCGTTTTTTTTTTCCCTCGTTTTATTATTTGTTTATTTATTGGAGAGACATGTAGTTAACTAATTCGTCTATATTTTTATTTCGTTTTTAGTTTGTCTTATCCCATAAGAGAAAGAGATCAAGTCACGTGTCAGCTAGTCAATTGGTTTATTATATCTTAAATCCTCATTCCTCGTTCCCTCACCCAACTTTCACCCCATTTTCACCTATTTTTCTATTTGACTGAATGCGATATTTCAAGTTTGACCCTTTTTTTTCTTGATAAAATGAGTTACAATAATTGAGTGCATGCGTATTATTGAGTTATGATAATAAGATATATTGATATAACCTTATGTCAGATATAGTAATAAACGGAAATTTAAGATTTTGTCAAAAACTTTTACTAGTATATGATTTTTTTTTATCAAATTACTAGTATATGTTAAATCATAGAAAAAAAAAAAGGAAAACGAAAGGGAAGGAGAAACGGTAAGAAGAGCGTGAAGATAGTAAGAGAGAGCGATGACTTTGCCTCACCCAACTTCACCCGTCTTCTTTGCTCCTTCACATCCTTAACAACTTCATTCATCGATTTGATACTATTTTATTATTACACTAAATATCTATACCGTTTTGTTTTTCCTCTGCACCAAACAGTATTTTATTACTTGAACAAGAATCTGCGTAGCAATCCACGCCAAAATAAAACGCAACAATGTAAAAGTATGAAAGACGGGTTCTAGGCTTCTAGCGCAGCTAACCAAATAGTCTGCCCTTAGGGTTTGAGACCCTCAGCTACATGAGAAATACTAACAAAGCTAAATATTGCATGTATGCGGTTAAACTCAATTAACTTCGTGGAAAAATTGGACCACTACCGTTTAACATTTGCAAATGTCCATATAGTGTATCACGACAAAACTGAATATGAAACCCGTACTCCCGTACGCAGCTAAGTTCAACTAACTTTGTGGACAAAACGCGTGATTCATGGGAACGTAATCAATTGTCTCGTTGTCTTTAAGCAGGATGGTCTTATTTGAAATTCGATGTGTACTTGTTAGTCTTAGATTATTAGATAGGTCTGCATTGTAGTGTGGCAAGTTAGTCTTTATAGACTAAATCTTTAATATGCCGTGCACTTGCACGTTCGTCGAGCTTTTACTATATAAATTGTAAAATTAATTAATCCTATGAGCCTTGTTTGAGTTTTTGAACATAGCTGTAAAATAAACATGTAGCATAAACTCATGTTGGCAGTTTGTGAATACGGCCACGTGTTAACCTGATCGAAGATAAACCAACGTGAAGAGGTCCGAATCCTTTGTTCGAGACAGATCCAGAAAAAAACAGACTGATTAAATTCTTTGAAACAAAAAGTCAACGAAGGGCTTTTAGTAATGGTAAAGGTAACATGTGACTGGCTCCAATTAAATGCTAAAATTAATACTCCAGTACTCCTAACCCTCAAGCCTTCCCATAGGACATGGTGGTAGTTGTTGTGGAAAGAACATGCAAGTGACAAATAAACGGCTCTAATCTCTAGTAAATGGTACCACAACACAAAACAAGTATGCATACTTCTTTTTTTTGACCAAGACAAGTATGTATACTCAAAGGATCTCTTACTTTTTAAAGTCCGGGTGATATATAGTCAAGATTGCAAGAAAAACAAATGTCGTCAAAGTTAAAGCCTATTTGTGATTCACAAGTCAGAATAATGAAAACTTTTGAGGAATTTTTTTATCATTGAATAAGGTTCGGTAGTCACAAGATAGGTCAAGCTCAATTGCAAATCCATGATAGCATCTATTAGTGAAATGTAAATTACTATAAATTAATCAAAAAAGTAATTCTAATGCTGGTTTCTTAGCAAAGGTAAAATAAAATAAATGATAATACTGGTTCCAAGAATTTATGTCCCAGTCTACTATCGAAAGTGCTAACGAGTTACGGCTACTCTGCCTGCATAAAGATTAGGACCATGCATGATGCTTGTGGAATTTTCAAAATCTTATAATATCTGAATGCCGGATAAACTTTCGATCGCCCCCATTCTCATTTAATTATTTAGAAACTATGTAAAGCAGTTGTTGTTGTTGTTGTACATCCGGTGGGGAAGCATCGAGGAATATACCGGTGCCAAATCAGCTGTGAAGTAAAGACAGACGTCACAGTGGGCCTTTAGTGGCCCGTTGATGTTCTGAAAAGTTTCCCACTCATCAAATATTTTCTTTTCCTCCTTTTCAATTAAAACCGACATTAATTTGCTGCTTTTACCCTACATTTCCCAAACACACATTATTAACTATGAATCCGCAATATGATAGACCGTCGGGTTTATAACTAAAAACAACGATTTGTTATTCTCGTTTCTCAGGATAAAGCATTGGTAACTTCGGTCTACGGGACTACACCGAAATTACAAAGCATTGAAAAGTAATGGTATCAAAAAATTTACCACTACCTGATTGGTGCACTATTTATCTTATGGAGTAATACATTTTTATGTTTCTTTTAACTATTAAATCATCGATAACCGTTTTTTAAGTTTTTTTCTTTTCTTACCGTCTATGTCATGCACATACTTCGTCCGTAACTTAAATATTTTTGGTGAGTGCAAAGAACTTTCATTGTGTCATTAAAAGCTAGCAATAAATTATCTTCGGCATGATTTTAAAAGTTAACAAAAAAAAAGGTTGAAAGAAAACTTTTTGCATGCTTTTGAGTTGTGAGTTGTTGAAAAAAAAACACTTTGGAGTGATAGTTGTTGAAAACGAAATAGCTCCGTTTTTCTTGTTAATTAATTCATTAATAGCTCAGTTATGATCAACAGAAAGTTAATGGATTTTTTTAATTATCGTGGTAAAAACTCAAATTATCGAAAGTGTCTTAAATTGCATTTTAAGTAACCAGAATTCATTATTTTTTTGTTTGGTTATATGAATTTTTAACATATTCTAAGCATTCTTTTTTATATATATTCTAAGCATTCTTGGATTCAACATAGGTGCACTAGTAAAATATAAAATCAACTTTTTGTTAAAGAATATAAATTCAATTAGTTGATACGTGTGTTAGTTTAATTTAAATAATTTTTAAATGTATGTCTTTGGTAATAAAAACATTGGTAAATGCTGGCAAAACCCGGTCCAAACTTAACAGCTAGGGTTCGTTGCTTACAAGTGGAGGTGTGCGTGTGTATATACATATACACTAATACACACGTCTATACATAAAGGTTCAAATCTATAAAAGGAGATCGAGTGAGAGAGGAAACGCCTGAGAATCCGGGAAGTACATACCGATATAGAGAGAGAGAGAGATAGGCGAGCATTAGATACGGAAAGGTCCACTTAAGACCCGTACTTCATTTTGATTCTCTCAATCTCTTCGCTCTCGGCTCTCCCTTCATTTTTCTTTTCTAATTATTTTCTTGTGTGAATTGGATCAATCTCATCGATCTAAAAAAATATGAAGCTAGAGTATTTGGATTACATATTGGTGCCATCAGGGTTGGGTTTGATGGTATTCTATCATCTCTGGCTTCTCCACCGCATCATCCACCGTCCATCTTCCACCGTCGTTGGACTCAACGCCTTCAACCGCCGCCTCTGGGTCCAGGCGATGATGGAGGTATTTTCCTTTTCTTATTATTATATTTATTTGCTTTATTTACATATAAGCAGATTATTTCTTATGTCACAAAAAAAAAGTAGATGATTTATTTTTATTATAGATTTAGATCTCTGCATGATGAACATTTCCCTGGAAAAATGAAAAAAAAAAAAATCTCGGGTAAAATTTTTGAATCAGCTCATTGGTTATATTTTTGAGGGTTGGTGATAACTAAGGAGAATCCCGTGCATATCTATCTACTCACACGTGTGGATGTGTATTTTTCTACTCATATACATATATCTATATTGCATATAGTGTTTATGGTATACATATTACTAATTCATTTGAAAAAAGATATGATGATAAGTGTATATATGCATGTGTAGAGATTTTCCTGGGAAAGAAAATCTTGCCAACGGTTTTAGTTCCTTTTGTGTTGGAGGATGAGAGGTTGAGAATCTGTGCATATACTGTATCAATTAAATATATATATATATATATATGTATGTCTGTAATATGATGTGTGTGTGTGTGTGTGTGTGTGTATAATCATCGTGCATGCGCCTAACCAATTGGCAATTTGCTAGACTGAAACAGTATCCAATCGGTTTATTCATTTGTTGAGAGATTTGTTTTTTCATATGTGAACATTATAGATAAAAGTTCTTTACGTAAATGTATTCTGGAAATTTCCATAATAAATGAGTCACCAAGTGTGAAAGCTAATGACACTGAAAAGATGCTTTGCATTTCTTGGGAAGAAAAAACGGATGCCAATATTCTTACTTTTCAAAATTATGTAAAACAAAATACATTTTGTTTCCTCCACCAATAATATTTCTCTTTTTGGTTTTCAGTTTTCTTGTACAATTCGATTACAACTAATCTATGTCCTTTCACAACAAATGAGAACAGGATTCATCGAAGAACGGCGTTCTAGCGGTTCAGACGCTAAGAAACAACATAATGGCGTCAACTCTATTGGCATCAACCGCGATAATGTTGTGTTCACTAATCGCAGTACTAATGACCAGCGGTACAGGAGAACGATCGGTCTGGTTTGTTTTTGGAGACAAAAGCGACCGAGCCTTCTCGATCAAGTTTTTCTCAATCCTCGTTTGTTTCTTAGTCGCGTTTCTTCTCAACGTCCAATCAATCCGTTATTACAGCCACGCAAGCATCCTCATCAATGTCCCTTTCAAACAGCTCATGGCTGTTTCTTCGGGTGGTCATAGTCATGGTAGTCTTATGATAAACCAAGACTATGTGGCTGCAACGATTAACCGTGGGAGCTACTTCTGGTCGTTAGGACTAAGAGCGTTCTACTTCTCATCGCCCTTGTTCCTATGGATTTTTGGTCCCATCCCGATGTTCATAACTTGCGGCGTTCTTGTTTCTTTGTTGTACTTTCTTGATTTAACATTCGACTCGATGAATTGTAGCGTTGTGGTTGCGGACGCGGAGGAGACTGAGATTAGAAGCTTAGCTGAAAATGTGTAGAAGTAGTGGAGGAGAGTTATGATATAATGAAACATACTGATCTCATGAATTGTATCGATTCAGGTTCAATGGTTGTTGAACCGTGTCAGAGAGTTATTTTGTTGCTTAGTGAATAAAACGTCGTCTTTTTCTCCGAGGCATGCTATATCCCTAATACTGGTGAAGTTAATGTACATTATAATATGAATTCATCTGCACTTATCATCCACTGAACATTAGTCCTATGAGGTCACATATTAATTGTTTTCTGGTCAACCACATTAATTGTTCGAGTCCGAGATCTCCTTCTAAGCCTTTTATAAATAGGACAAATGTAAGGATCTAAAAAGTCAAACTAGCTAACAGTATATGCTAGAGATACGAATTATTGACAAATGGTGAAATCTCCTTAAAATTGAATGCATCTACTTTTTAAATTAAAATAGACACAGTTGACTGTATTGTACAAAAATTTATAGTAAGAAACACCATAACTTAGTCTTATATTATGAAAATCAAAATCAAAATCCTCTAGGAATTGTGCGGGTTAAATATTATTTTGTCAACATATTTTTAGTTAAAGATATTATGTGAGCTTGTAGTGGAACATTTACTCAAATACAATAAAGTTCCGTTGATATTCTTTTTGTACATATTTTATCTTATTTTCTAAAAGGTTTCTTTCTCTTACAACCTTCTGCCAACACGCTGAAGCAATAAATTTTATGATTTAGAGCTATTTTGAAAATGTACCAACTGGTTTTTATAATCTACTACAAACGTTAAAAATAGATGTAACGTTTGTAACCAGTTTATGGTGAACCAATCAAATCTCACAAGATATAACAAACCACGAGATGCCTGAAAATTGGACCAAACTTTGAGAAACATTATTGAAAGAAAATCCAAAGTTAGACTCTTCTCCTGATTCCCCATCAAGTGTCAAAACTTAAAAGGAATACAATACAAAGGTTGGGCAGGGCTGGTCGTTATCAAATACTTTATAATTATCTTTTACTAGTAGTATTAGATACTACTAGATACTAGATACTAGATACTACTTAGTTATCAAACTACTTGTTATTTTGCTGAGGTTCTAAGTTTGGATAGAATTGTGCCTAGGATGTAATTTTAATGACGTGCTAAATTTGGATTAAACGTTAAGATTAAAAAAGAAGAAGCTTAGAAGCTCATATCATTTACTTTCCACGGGTAAGTTAGAGAGAAATCAAATATGACGCAAGCAACAAGAAGCAAAAAAAAAACTGATTATATATGTTTATATATACACCGACAAGAGGTTTTCCCTCCTTTTTCACTACTACTTTAGTCACCACTATATATTCTCGTGCATCCATCTTAATATTCTCTGGTGCATTAGCTTAGGTCGCAGGGTGGAACAGCTACTGTCTCTCATCCCCCTTTTCGAGTGTTGCACCCACGTCCACGGTTAATGTCTCTTCTTATTCGGGCTTTGCAGCCAGGCCCGGCCCAAATTTTTTGCAGGCCCTAAGGCAAAAAAAATTTTTTAAGCCTTTTTGAAACATTATCAACTGAAAATTTAGGTCTGTTAATAAAAAGTCAATTATCATTTTCAGTTTTTGAATCTTTAACTTATAAAAGATTAAGCAAAAAAATTAAATTTGGGCCCTTTTTAAAAAAATAAACTTTATAATGGGCCCTTATTTACAAAAATTTTTTAAAAAATTGCTATACACCCCTGGGCCGTTGCACCTTTGCCCACCCCATTTAGACCGGGCTTATTTGCAGCTATAAAAGAAGATTTTTCTGTGGTTATAAACGTTGCTGCCTCAGTCGCTATTCTTTAGCGTTTTTATTGGAAGTATTTTCTATAGTTTTAAATTCTTTCTGGTCTTCAGGATTGTTCTACTGTGTCACATACCAAGGCTCAAGCAGGTAATTATGTTTCATTTTATTTTAAAACACTAAATCACAAAACATTTTTACTTTAAGAATATTTTTTGGCGAGTCCAAACTTCAAACGAAACAAAAAAGAAAAGAAAAAAAATATGCAAAACTAAAGGCTATAATTGTCTTTTTTTTTATTTGGTATAGAATTCCTTTTGAAATTTAGAAATTAATATGTTAAATTTTATGAATTTTTAACTCAAAATTAATTAAAAATAAATAGATTGATTTATATTATTTATATATTATATAGAATATTTTCCAATTTTCAATGTGAGATAATATTTTTTAATACATTTTTTTGAGACGATGATATTTTACCTATTAATCTTGATATACTTAAATTTAGATTGATGGTTTTTGTGGATAATTGAACAAATTTGGATTGGATTAGGTTAGATTATTTGACTCGTGTTTGTGCTGTGATATAAGTTTTTAAAAAATTTTAACTCATCATCAATTGACTATTAGTGTAGTATTGATGAAAATCTTTTATGTATTTAGATAGGAACCCTTAGATACAATACTCTACGTAAATCCAAATGCAGTTTCTGTTGTTATTTTGGAAACTATTATGGCCTAATTTTTATTATCCATTTCCCATATGTAAGCATAGACGGTAAATGCAGAAGCATAAAAAGTCAAAACACAAATATCAATGTTTTAGTGTGTGCATTTACTATAACTGAAATAGTATGTTGCACTATGCTAAAAAGGTAAAAACATTGTATGTTTACGTATGTGGAACAAATATACGATAAACGTAAAAATAGACGCTACCATAGAAAAAACTAAAGAGAACAATCGTATGTAGATCTTTGGCTATGTGATTTCGGAAAATTGATTGTTATGAAGAGAGTCTACTTCGCTCACATCTAACTCCTAGGGACGACTACTCAGTACCTTTGTTTTTCAATTGAAATTGTAATGATATATTTTTCTGAACTTTATAATATTGTTTTAGATTGTATATCGAAAATTTGGTTCGCACTATTTGGTTCGATTGGGTTCACATTTGTTTTGGTTAAATGTCAAACTCTAGAATAAAATGGGTTCGCTGGCCCATATATATGTAATTTGCAATTATGTAACAGTAATACTATCCAAAATTTTCCGTCGAGTTTCCTTTGCACGATTTGAATAAACTGAGAAGCGAGAAGTTTGGACTCAATTTCGGCGAAGCTAACTTCATCCACGTGTCAGTAAATGATTTGCCAGCTGACATCTTTCTTTCCGACATAAACTCACTTTACTCATGTACTCCGCTTGTTTACCCATAATACTTACATTTACTCCTCTGCCTCAGGGGTAAAACAGACACTACCTCCCCCCTTTACGCGTAACCCCATTACGCGTAACGAACGTGGGGTTCTGTGTTTCTGGGAAAGTGGCGCGTGTATAAATCCAAAAATTTCCACGCGCTGCTTTTTTCCATCTCTCTTTGTGATTTTTATCTTTGATATCTCTCTTATCTGACCAAACATCGTGTCACATCCTTCTTCTTCACTTTACCAAATCGCATCGATTCTAGGGTTTTAAAATTTTCTTTCGTATTTGCCAAAATCCTGGAATCTGTTTGCTTCCCTTCCCGATACCTTTGAATCGCATCTTCTGATCCAAGTCTGTTTCTTTTCATCTGAACTCGAATTCTCAAAGTCGCACCTGTGAAAAAGAAGAAGAACTAATGGAAGTCTTATCGCTGGACTCACTCCCGGTGGGGTTCAGATTTAGTCCAACGGACGAGGAGTTAGTTCGGTACTATCTCAGGCTAAAGATCAACAGCCGTGATGACAACGTTGGAGTGATCCGTGAGGTCGATATCTGCAAATGGGAGCGATGGGATTTGCCTGGTAATCCACTTTATCCTTTTCTTCGTCGCTCCTGTAGATTCTCAGATTGATCTGTGTACAAATTCTCAGTCTTGATCAATGTTTTGTTCTCTTTGGAATAGTGGAATCGTTTGATTTGAGTATGTAGTAGATAATCTTGAGTGAGGAGTTGATTTTTTGCCATCGTATGGTGATGATGTTTGGTGTTGTAGATTTCTCTGTGATGAAGACAACAGACTCAGAGTGTTTCTTCTTCTGTCCTCTGGACCGGAAGTATCCGAGCGGAAGTAGGATGAATCGAGCCACTGTTGCTGGCTACTGGAAGGCAACTGGGAAAGACCGCAAGGTCAAATTAGGCAATACCAAGATTATAGGCGTGAAGAGGACTCTTGTCTTTTACACAGGTCGTGCTCTTAAGGGAACACAAACCAGTTGGATTATGCATGAGTATCGTGCAACCGAGAAGGATCTTGATGGAACAAAGCCTGGCTAGGTAAAACCAGTTTTGTAGAAATGTCATTACTTGTGTGTTTCAGTCTTTTTAGTTTTCTGAGTGTCTGATTGTGGTGGTTCTTTGGATTTGTATTGGTTTCAGAACCCTTTTGTCATATGCAAATTGTTTAAGAAGTAAGATTTTGTGCATGGAGCAGCATCTGAAGATTTAAAGTCATGTGAAGCGGAACCAGCAGTCTCGTCTCCAACTGTTGTGGACGAGATGAGGTCCGAGGTTGAATTGTCTGAGATATCTCTGGTTTTCCCTAAAACCGAAGAAACAAAGCATTCAGACGTCGCAGAATCTTCGCTTGCAATCTCCGGCGAATGTCATAGTGAAATCTCTGCCCCTGAGGTTACAACCACCGAGGTAAGGGTAAACATAATCTAGTTTTCTCAGTTATAGTAGGCGATACAACTGCTTCGTAAACTAACAAACTTTTTTTTAATATAAGCAGCTTGACAATATCGATTGGAATTCATATTTGGAGTTGGAGTCCCTGGATCACAATCTGTTCTCTCCGCTGCACTCACAGGTGCAATCTGAGTTTGGATCCTCTTTCAATGGTTTTCAAACAGGATCAAGCAAACTTTTCATAAACCACAATGGGGCTCACATTCAGACTCAGTACGGTTCAAATGACACCGACGAATATATGCTCGAGCTCTTGGATTCGGCTCTTCAGATTACCTATGAGTTTCCAGAGCAGAAGCATTTCGTGCAACCGACGCCAGAACAGATTCTATATGAGCCACAGAATCTTGTCAACACAAGCAACAAGATCAGTAATGATAGGTCTGAAACAGGAATCAAGATTAGGGCACGACGGGCACAAGCCCCGGCTTGTGCTGAGCAGTTTGTAATGCAGGGCAATGCCTCAAGAAGGTTGCGTCTTCAGGTTAACCATAATAGTGACAAGTCAGAAGCTGACAATCCTCAGTTCCAATGTATCGAGAAAGAGGTGAGAAGAGGTTTATCTTCGTATGTTCAAATGAGAACCCATCACTTACCTTACTATTTATAAGCTTTGTTTTTGACGCGATAAAATATGTGCAGGTCAAGGATACAGCAGGAGAAACTAAAACGAAGGGATGTGGAAATTTCATCAGATCAAAGAGTAGGACCGAATTCATATTCAAGAAGATGGCAGCTATGGGATGTTCATACAGAGGGCTGTTCAGAGCGGGCATGGTAGCGGTTGTGTTTGCGATGTCGGTTCGCAGTCTGAGCGGAAAATTCAGCTGAAGCTTATGCCTTGTTGGTCAATCCAATAGAAAAAGGAAGGTGGTTTTTTCGGGTTGAGAGTGTTGGTGGTTTGTGTGTATAAAATAGGGGCTTCGCCGGGTTCTGCATCTGTCTGTTGTTGTTTTTGTTGATGATGGTTCAAGCTTAATCAAGGTCGGTTTAGGAGGGTAGTAATTAACTTGTACGGCTCATAATTTACTGTTGTTATGTTTTTAGATGTAAGAGGGAATCTAAAGCTTATAGAATCTTTATCCCATGACCACTTGCTTTATGAGATTTTGTTGTGGTCAATTTCGAATTTAATTTTTGTGTTGATAGAAATATAATTTGCGTTTTGGTCAAAAGTTAGATATATTTAAAATTTTTAACTTGCAATAGAACAATCTGTTTAACAGCCTCGTTGGACAGACAATTGTTGAATCGAACAAGACCGACCAAAACCAAATCGATAATCCATGTTCAAAAGTTGGTGGGCTTTGTCTATACCCTAGATAGATAAAGATATATTGATGGGAATAAACTACGAAAACGTCAAAAAGTATGATGTAAAATAATATTATAGACTTTCTTGTAAATAAGTCACATATAATCTAACTAAAATTAAGTAAATACAATTGCAGTTCATAAATATCTACGTTTGAAAAATCAGATATGGTTTTAGTTCATAATCTGTCCTAACATCTTTTGACAAATTCAAATATGGTTAAGGTAAAAAGAGGGTTCAAATATGGTAATAGTATGAAATTATAGATTTTTTTCTTATCTAAAATGATCACTATCGAGTATTGATTTTTTCGGATCATCGAAAAAATTACGTTCTATTTGTAACAATAGAAAAAAACTTAAGTTTATTTTACTGAGTTATATAAAAATAAAATATATTAAGTAAATATTGAATATGTATGAAATTTTTTTAGAGATGATTAAGCAAACAGAGAAAATGTTTTAGTAAATGTTTTTCGTTTATTAAATATCGTTAGTATAATTAATAAATATTTTTAAGTAAAGTTTAAAAATCATTGATTTAAATGATGTTTGAAACGAAAATAATATTAAATGCTATGATTTTAAGTTTGGAAGAATGTATAAACTTTGGTCCAGAATTTCCAGAATTATTATTTTTTTAAATTTCGTTTTAGTTATTTAGGTTAATGTTGATTGTTGTATATGCAATAAATTGACATTTTTTAAATGGATAATTATATGAAAAAGTATCGGTGACTTCTCTTGATACTGATGAAACTCCACATAAACTAGTTTTCCGAATTGTTGTTTTTTAATATATTTATATTGGGTAATTATAGTTTCTATTTTTTAATGATGCAGCTTGTTTTTTCTTACTAGATCCGTCATAATTCCACTGTTATCCACCAATGTCATCACCGAATATTTTACAGTAATTAACGAATATAAATGCACCGTAGATATTAGTTGGGGATAGAGGAAAATGTATTTAAATACAACTCCATCCAATGTATATACTTTTTTCTTTTTTCCAATGTATATACTTGCATGATATAAATATATATAGTATTTGCATCGAATCTTAACGCCATTGCAGTTGGACTCATGTCACCACATGCGATGCACCGAACACCAACTAACTTTATCCCAACTATTTTTAGAATTCACGTATCATTTTACATAATTCATTTAATATTCCGATTATAATGACTAAAAAAGGCGACGCACACTTTTAAAGCGTAATCTACAATAGTGGATATGAATGACTCGATGCTAGAAACATTAACATGGCAGTGGCACATCTCAAAACATAAGATATACTAAAGTCTATTTAGTCTACCATTAAAACTAAATCAGTTATAAGCTTAGTCAATATTGCTTTTTGTTTTTGACTTTTTGGATATACTTTTGAATCAGATTAAAATCGCATGTTGCCGGTTGGTATAAAAGGAAAATCATGTTATTTCCAGAACGATCTGCAAAAGTGTTTCAATAAATCATATTTATCATTTATTGACAAATAAAAAAACCAAGAAAAAGACCAAAAAGTCTGCCTAAGTTTTTGATTCATCAATATCTGACTAATTTTGAGATATACAAACCATTCAACAATTAGTAAATTATCAAAACGATCGCGCGATTCAATTATTTTGACATGAAATTAAGTTCACTTACATGATAACATGAATACAAGAAAGTTATGTCCAAATTCACAGTTAAAAAGAAAAACTTAGCTAGTCGTTAGTCATAATCTCGACCAACTTACCAAAATTCTAGACTAACTTAATTAATATAAATTGTAAAGTTGGCACAAGATAAAATAGAGACATATATCAGTGTTTTTTTATATTTGATATTCTTTGAATCTTTGTAGGTCCAACAAAATTTTGTACCAAAATCTGACTTGTTCGAAACGAATATTTCGAATAGAAAATACTTATAAATATTGGTTAATGTAAATTGTAAAGCAGGCATAAGATAAAATAGAGATATCAGTGATTTTAGTTATATTTGATTCTTTTTTTTTTAATCTGGTTTTATTTGATTTTCTTGGAATCTTTGTAGGTGCAACAAAACTTTGTACCCAAATCTGACTTGTTCGAAACGAATATTAAATACTTGATAAATATGTGGTTATTTTTCCGCTCAGTCGACTGCTTATGAAAATCATTTGGGAATAACCCTTTTAAAACATATATATAACCTTTTTCCAAACACACACATATTTTTTTTCTCTATGAATTTTACTTGTTTTGCCTTATCTTATTAAAATATCCAATTTTAAAGTACTTTTCATTTATTTAGTTTTCTAGGTTAGTAGTAACTTAATGCAATAATAAAAACTACAATTAATTAAGAGCAATTAAAATAAATAACAGATAAACCAAGCATGATACTAATTTTTAAAAATACTACGTATTTTCGAATATCTAAACGAAAGTATATTATTTGTTTCTAAAACTTACGTATTATTTGTTGATAAGGGACAAATTCTATTTTCCAAAACATATACCCAATATCGATAATGTCTATTCTACTACTAGACTGTAAAGTAAATTTGTTCAAAATTTTTATAATTCTAAATATTTATGGAAATACTTGCCAAACCCACCAAGAAATATGGAGATAAGTGTATGTTTGTTATACAGATCGACGTGTTATATAGAATATATTTGGGTAAAAAGATGCATACATAGATAAACACAAAAATGTACATATGCAGCATGTTGTATACGCTGAGTCAGATCCAGGTGTTTGGGCACATGTTAACATGGACCCGGACTGTTCACCTTTTTACTGATGTATATTTGTAAACGATAAAGTAGAAAGAAAAACAAAAAAATGGATGATCTCACAAACATAATCTCCCATCAAGGCTTTTCTTATTTTGAATATACCATTATACAACATTTGATCGGTACATTCGAACATGATGTTAATTAAGAAAATATTTCTATTATATATATATGTATATATACTAAGAGATAGTGTTATGCTGTAAGGCTATCAGAAAATTTGGTGAATAGACACAAAAATTAAAATATATCCTATAAATTGTGAATATATGTAGGTGAATATATGTATATAATCAAATAAAATCCGAATCTCTATATAAATATATACTCTAGATGATTAGGAAAGTATTATAAATACAAGTATATCGTTAGATAACTATATATAAACTAAATTATATTCTGAAATAATGTTGTGAAGTGAACGCATGTTGAACCTTGAATCTTATATTAATTTGATCAACATGTGTAACATATATCGTGTACATGATTATCTATTATATATTCAATAGTACATTTTTTTTTCTTAAAATCTCAGCAGAGGCAAGTTCCTGAACCGAGATTTCAACGTTTTAGGTTATATATATATATATNTATATATATATATATATATATATATATATATATATACGTATATGTTTAAATTAATATTATTTACGTGCTTACAGTTTGAAAAGGAATCTAATTAATTGACCAGTAGGTTCCATGACACGACGAGATCACGAGATGCACGTATTTCAAATGTTTTGAACAATATATATTAACAGCTCTGCTCGTTTTCATGATCACTATGATCAGTGTCAGTAACTGAAAATTAAACTTATCATGACAGCAAACATAGTACAAGCTAGAAAAGCAACATTAACTTTGGTTTTTCAGTCTCTGCAGCAACCAGTAAGCCAGTAACAAAAAAAAACGGACGCTAAAAATATTAAGGATTGCAGTTCTTTTTGTTTGTGTGTGTTTCCGATAATTTATTGTGCGACTGTTTTGACTTTTAACATGCATTGTTAAGTTTGCTTCCATCACAGTATTTCTTTTTGCTGATGCTGTTGGTTGCAGCGATCATAAAACGAAGAAGACTATCTAAAAAGGATTTTAAGAAGAACCCATACGAGAGAATTCGCCGTACATCCTTGGTAAACTAGAGATGGATTACACCGTTGCAGTTTGTGATCGCAAAACTGTCAATAACGCATCCCTAAATTATTCATACTTTTCATAATGACGTGAAATAACATTAGTCGCATAATCAAGTAACAATCTGCTATTGGTCTCAAAAGCTGTCTTCACTGCCAAACAATTATATATATATATA
>OVBI01002003.1:0-25368 GCA_900406495.1 Sisymbrium altissimum | reverse complement strand
GTAGTTGTGGACGTACAAGAATGTGTTGGAAGGCAAGATTAACTGAACTTAAGAAATAGATGTACATAACTATTAGGCTTCCGCTTAAGTCGTTTCCATGATATTAAGTAAGATACTGAGTAATCCAACTAGATCCTGAGTTAGAAAAATCTGAATGTATTATGATATGAAGAAGATGATATAAGTGTGGAAAATGTGCAGTTGTGGATGTACATGATGTATATAAGTATGACTGCTAATGTACATGATCTGTGGATGAACATTTACATCAGTATACCAAAAGTATGAACATAGGAACTACCATAGGTAGATAGAGATGATAATGTGTAGTTGTGGACGTACAAGATTGTGTTGGAAATGGACGTACATACCTACTAGGCTTCGGGTTAAGTCGTTTTCCTTATATTGAGTCAGATTTTTGAGTAATCCAACGAGATTATGAGTCATAAACGTGTGGGCGTGTGGATAATGTTCAGCTGTGGATGTACATGATGTATTGGAGGCGTGGTTGCTAACGTACATTATATATGAATGAACATTCACATCAGTGGATCAAAATACTAACATAGGACATGGACTTAGCTAATGTATTTATTAGGAATATATAGTATATTTTTGAACCTCCATCACTAATGTACATGTTCTATGGATGAATATTCATCTTCTTCTTATGTCTAATGTTCTTCTCATACACAGTCTTCGGAGCTGTTATTGGAGTAATCGGAGGCATCCCACCATAAAAAATCAGCTGTCTCCTTATTCTCTTCCTTTAGAGCAACATCTTGGTACACTCTCTTTGTTCTCATTTTCACAGACTTAGACGGGTGAAATAGAAAAAGAAGACTTTCTTAGGCGTTGCAGAAAAATGATACGGCGGAGAATAATATGATAGGAAGAAGATGATATAAGTTTGGTTAATGTGCAATTGTGGATGAACTTGATGTATTGGTGCCTAGTTGGTAATGTACATGAGTTGTGAATGAACATACACAACAGTGAACCAAAAGTACGAATACAGGAACTGCCATAGGTAAGTAGAGGTGATAATGTGGCTAATATGTAGTTGTGGACGTACAAAAATGTGTTAGAAGACAATATTAACTGAACTTAGGAATAGACGTACATAACTATTAAGCTTCCGCTTAAGTCGTTTCAATGATATTGAGTAAGATACTGAGTAATCCAACTAGATCATGAGCTAGAAACGTCTGAACGTGTGGATAATACTCAGCTGTGGATGTACATGATATGTTAACACAAGACATGGACTTAGCTAATGAATTTATTATGAATGTGTAGTATTGGATTATGCAGCTGTGGATGTACATGATTTGTTAGCGGCATGGTTGTTAACGTACATGATCTATGGATGAATATACATATCAGTGGACCAAAAGTACTAACACAGGACCTGGACTTAGCTTATGAATTTATTAGAAATATGCAGATGTGTATATCTTTCATATGGTTGTGGACATACATATACATGTGTGGTCGTAAATGTTAATCAAGTGTGTTTTTTTTATGGTATTTTTGAATTTGTGGATGTACATCGTGTATATTGTACAACGGCCAAAGTACGTATGTGAGTATCGTATTATCTACGGACGCTAAGATGGATGAGATGGAGGATAACTTAGATGAGCATGTGCATCCAAAGTTTAGAAAATCTAAGTAATTCTCATCACCGAAGCTTTTGCCGAGAGAATATTATAACCATGAACATAGGTTTTCTGAAAAATATTTACAGTAAAAGATGATGAAGAAATATAATGAAATCTACAGATAAATCTTTTCCATAGGGTACTGAAGGTGAAGCCGAAGGAGTCGGAGAAGAAGATAGAGCTTCTAACGGAGGAGAAGGTGGAGCTTCTAACAGAGGAGGCGGTGGAGCTTCCACAGGAGGAGGAGGTGGGGAATCAGTAGGAGTTAGGAGAGGTGGTGGTGAAGCCAACAGAGAAAGAGAGCTTAATGGCGGGGGAAGAGGAGACAAAGGAGGAGTTGGAGGAGATGATATGGTAGGCAGAGAATTCTTTGGTAGATATCAATCTCATCATATTTAATTCTGATATTTTAAAAATGTTTGGTTAGATTATGGATTTAGTTTAGACTCTTAGTTCGGTTAGAATGATGACGATGAAATTGTATCTCATTTCATTAAGGGTAGGAATGGTATAATTTTATTAAAAAGAAGCCCAAAATGCCTCTATTTTCAAAAGTGTGTTTTTATGTTATTAGAAAGTTAAAAAGTGTGTTTTAGTGTAATATACTCTATTTTTTGTCCACATTGATAGAAAAGGTTTATTAAATTTTTCTTTAAAATTATTTATTTTAATTTTAAATTATTTATTTTAAAGTAGATAAAATAGAATAAAATTATCGTTTTTAGAAGGTAAAAGAGATTATCATTAATATCAATCCCAATTTTATTTATCACAAGTTTAGTGGGATAAAAATCCCTGAAATATGTTCGTTTTTGTCCATATTCCCCTATTTTATAACCATAATGCCATAAAATTTTTCTTTTTTTTTGTATCACACTGCATTGGATATACGATGTCTATAGAAAAATTACCCGCACAATTATTTACTTTCTTAACAAAAATAATAATCATAAACCAAATAAGTAGTAACTATAGTCCAAAACTAACTATGCCATGTAAAACATTTCAAACGAGAAATAATCCGTTCGTGATTTGTTCATGTACTTAAATCATTTAACAAAACCATGATTAAGTGTCAGAACTTCTTGATTTTGCTCCTCTTCCCCTCTTGCATTGGAGAAATTCATATGGATAATTTCAAAAATATTTGCCTCATCTTCTGGAAAATATTTGCAGATCTTAATCTTTTTATTCTGGATAAACTTGATACAACGATGACCTTGTACATCCCCGCTAACAGTTGCAGTTTGAACTCTTTCAACTTCGGTAACAATTTCCTTGATAAAATCAGCTTCGGAACTGCCAAATATTGTAACTTAATTAATAGATATGTCTTTTTCATGTATGTTTTAATTAAAATATCCCACCTGATAATACAAGAAGATTGAAGTAAATATATTTTGTAACTTTTTTTTACTTTATTGATGATAAAAAAATTTGTTGAATAAATAGCAACCAAATAATAAAAATAAAGAGTACTCAGAGGTTTGTTTATTCTATTTAGCAGAAAACTCTAAGGATTGTTGAAAGCTAACCAATTAAAAAAAAAGTAGACTAAATATAATTACCCTGAGTTTATTTAAAAGTGGAGTGGTAAAAAATTTTAGTCTCTAACCAGGCAGACCGAAGAGTTTTGGGTTGTAAAACGCTTTAGCTATTTAGATTTGGGTTTAAAGTAAAATATTAGCTGAAACCGATGTGTTCGATTCTCCTTGTGTGTAATATTTTTTTTCTCTCTTCTTTTATGATAGTTTAAACCCTAGAAAGAACATTAAACGGACAGAGAAGCACGAGTAGTACCTTTTGTCTCTCAAGGACAAACCCATCTTACTGGAGATACACTCTAGGGCATCCTTCCACTTTTTGATCTGATCTCCACTGGAAACCTTTGCTAGCGCCCAAAATTTGTCACCAAACTTGCCTGTTTGTCCTCTCACATCTCTTGCCCTAACCTTGTAAAAGATGGGAATGACTTCGAGCTTCCCTTTATCCGTACGTTTCTTTATCTTCACCAGCTCATCCATGCACCAGCTCGACTCCGCATACCTGTGAATACATAAATCAATATAAAAACTTTACAAGACTTATTACACCAAATCATAGACTCAGACTAGCAATCAAGAATATTATGCATCTATGGAGAACTACTACATGTGTTGAAGATATTTAAATGAATGAGAAACGTAAAAAGGATCGAGTTTTATATTCTTAACAATACCTGCTAGAGAAGATTACCAGCGCGATCCTCGACTCTTTGATCCTTAGAAGGAGGTTTGTCAAATCCTTTCCCCTTGGCTGTCGCTATCTATGAAGAACATGATCCCGTATCTCTCAAAGGCGTCTATGAGATGACTGACGAACCCATAGCGTAACTGGTCTCCTCGAAAATTGAGGAACACACTGTCAAGACAGAACAACCTCAGGTCCAAAGGCCCAATCAAGTATGGCAGCCCAGAACAGTTGAGTCCAGCTCAACTCCCGCTCACACCTCAACTTGCAACAAGGAAGACAACAAACTCAGTCAAAAGGAAAAGCAAAATGAATCCAGCCAAAGAAATGAATCCGTAAAAGAGATTTTGGATTCATCTACAGCTCAGCAAGTCCCAACGGCAAATAGGTTTACCGTGTTAAGTGATAACGTAGAGGACTGAAACCAAAAACCCTTACTGTATTGGCTATAAGTAGCATCACCAATGTAATGAAATATTCAAGAGAGTGAAATCAATAAAGACAAAGTTCTTACCTCTTCACCCAAGTTCTCTTTTGTTTTCATGGTATCAGAGCCATGGATATCGAACCATCCATGGCCTCTTTTACTCCTCCTCCATTAAATATTTATCACTCTATCACCGTAAAACTCACAGATCTCAACTACGCTTTCTGGAAACGTCAGTTTCATGCTTTTCTCAGTGGACAACGCCTTTTGGGGTTTGTCAGTGGGTCTGTTCCACCTCCGACTGTTATGCTCGATGCTTCCACCATCAGTGGCTCCACTACACCTCTACCAAACCCAGACTACCAAGTTTGGTATCAGACGGACCAAGTAGTTCAATCTTGGCTTCTTGGGTCTGTCTCCGAATCTCTTCAACCAGTGGTTATTGAGTGCACCACTGCTCATGAGATCTGGAAGACTCTTGCCCACCACTTCAACAAACCATTGGAGTCTCGTCAGTTTGACTTGCAACACAAGCTACAGACAATCAAGAAAGAAGGCAAGACAATGAGTGCGTACCTTCAAGAAATCAAGGCAGTCGTAGAGCAACTCACAGCTATTGGCTATCCTCTTCCCGACTCTCTGGTTGTGTACTCCACTCTCAAAGGTCTAGGTCATGAATATGAACCAGTCAAAACAACGATTGAGCACACTAAACGACCTACCTTTACTGAGCTTGTTCATAAGTTGTTATCGTATGAGGAACGACTTGACAGCTACAGCACCGGAACTGAAGTCTCGCCACATCTCGCTTTTCAAACATCACGCAACCCAGGGGGATATAACTCCAGCAACAACAGGGGTCGTGGCTATTCAAACAGAGGTCGTGGAAGGGGAGCTTACTCCACCAAAGGTCGTGGCTTCCACCAGCAACTCTCCTCCTCCTCTAGTTCTTCATCTCACTCAGGTGCCATTGTTCCCTATGATAACAACAACAACAAAGTCACTTGTCAGATCTGTGGCAAACTGGGCCATCCTGCTCTGAAGTGTTGGCATAGATTCAACAATGCATACCAATATGAAGATGTACCTGCTGCTTTGGCTGCTATGAGAATTACTGAGGTCACAGATCCAACTGGAAATGAATGGTGTGCTGACAGCGGTGCTACTGCTCATGTGACAAGCTCTCCTCAACACTTACAAGCAGCTCAGCCATACTACGGGTCTGATACAGTGATGATGGGCGACAACAACTTTCTGCCTATCACACATACCGGGTCAGCTTGCATAGCTTCCATCAGGTAATATTCCTCTTCGTGATATGCTTGTTTGCCCTGCAATAGCAAAATCTTTGTTATCTGTTTCAAAAGCTACTACAGATTATCCTTGCTCCTTCAAGTTTGATGACATTGGGGTACATGTTAAGGACAAGAACACAAAGAAATTGCTAACGAAGGGAAGAAATCGTAATGGGCTGTACCTGTTGGAATCGAAACCTCCTGCAGAAGCTCATTTCTCCTCTAGGCAACAGTCAGCAACGGATGTGGTCTGGCATAGGAGATTGGGTCATCCGCATCATCAAATTCTTCAGCTCCTTTCTGCGAATAAAGTCATCAAAATAAGTCAGAGTACCAAGAAGACTTGTGAAGCGTGTCATCTTGGGAAAAGCAGTAGATTACCTTTTCTTGAGTCTAGCTTATCTGTATCTTGTCCTTTAGAATGAGTTCATAGCGATCTTTGGGGTCCTGCTCCAGTTGTGTCAAGTCAGGGCTTCCGCTATTATGTTATCTTCATCGACCATTGGTCTCGTTATTGCTGGTTTTATCCATTGAAATATAAATCAGACTTTCTTCCAACTTTTTGCAAATTTCAACAACAAGTTGAGAATCAGTTTCACAAGAAAATTGTTACCTTTCAAAGTGATGGAGGTGGTGAGTTCATGAGCAATGCCTTTCTCAGTCATCTTCAACAGTCGGGGATCTCTCATCAGATATCCTGTCCTCACACTCGGCAGCAAAACGGATTAGCTGAAAGAAAGCATCGTCACTTAATCAAACTGGGTCTCTCCATGATGTTTGAAAGCCGAATGCCTCACAAGTACTGGGTTGAATCTCTATTCACGGCCAACTTTCTGATCAATATTCTCCCCACGTCGTCTCTAGAGGTCAAGATCAGTCCACATGAGAAGCTGCTTGGGGAAAAACCAAACTACACATCTCTCAGGACATTTGGCAGTTCTTGCTTCCCTACTCTAAGAGACTACACAGTAAACAAATTTGAGCCACGATCGTTACCTTGTGTGTTTCTTGGTTATAATGCTCACTATAAAGGATATCGCTGCCTCTATCCGCCTACTGGTCGTGTATATATCTCCAGACACATCCTTTTTGATGAGACAACATTCCCGTTTGCAGAGAAATATCTGCATCTCCATCCGACAACAAACACTCCCTTATTGACGGCGTGGCACAAAAGCTTTCACAATACCAATAAGAACTCACCAGTTGCTTCGGTGTCTGAGTCTGCTGCACCTCTCCAGGAAGGGTTTACTTTCACAGAAGCTGATTTCCCTCCCTTGGTATCACCATCTGTCACTGGACAAGCTTCTCAACCTCAAGAAGATTCTTCTCCGCCTGCTCCGTCTACCTCTGCAGAAACAACAATCAACTCTCAATCTCAGGGAACTCACCTGATGCAAACAAGAAGCAAATCAGGGACCAGAAAGCCTAACCCGAAGTATGTGCTTCTGTCTGTCAAAGCTGCTTATCCCGAGCCACGGACAGTTACAGCTGCTCTCAAAGATGATGGGTGGAACGAGGCAATGACGGAGTAGATTGGAAATTGCAAGGAAACAGGCACATTCTCTCTTGTTCCCAAGACACCAGATATGCACGTTCTAGGTAACAAATGGGTGTTCAGAACGAAGCTAAATGCCGATGGCACATTAAACAAGCTGAGAGCTCGTCTAGTGGCAAAAGGATACGAACAAGAAGAAGGCGTTGATTTCCTTGACACATTCAGTCCTGTAGTCCGCACTGCAACCATCAGGTCAGTTCTTCACCTTGCAACAATTCATCAATGGGACATAAAACAAATGGATGTCAGTAATGCCTTTTTACATGGTGATTTAAAAGAAACGGTTTATATGAAACAACCTGCTGGCTTTGTTGATAAAGCAAGACCTGATCATGTGTGGCTCCTTCACAAGGCAATTTACGGGTTGAAACAGGCACCACGGGCGTGGTTTGATAAGTTCAGTAACTTCCTTCTTGAGTTTGGTTTTGAGTGCAGCTATCCAGATCCGTCATTGTTTGTCTACATCAAAGGGAAATATATTATTATCCTTTTGCTATATGTCAATGATATGCTCCTTACTGGAAATAGCTCTGAGCTGTTCACTACCTTACTCAACGAGCTCCACAAACAGTTCCGTATGAAGGATTTAGGCAGACTTCATTACTTCCTGGGGATGCAAATCCAGTTCCATGAAGATGGTCTCTTTGTCTCTCAACAAAAATATGCTAAAGACCTATTGACTCAAGCTTCCATGATAGACTGCGCTCCGATGCCTACTCCTCTGCCTCTGCAATTAAACAAAGTGGTCGATCAAAATAAGGTATTCTCCAATCCTACCTATTTTCGCAGTCTTGTAGGTAAGTTGCAATACCTCACCCTCACCAGACCGGATATCCAATTTGCGGTTAACTTCGTGTGCTAGAAGATGCATGCTCCCTCAGTGTCTGATTTTAATCTCCTGAAGCGTATCCTGCGGTATGTGAAAGGCACAGTCACTATGGGGTTATCATTCAACAAAAACACAGATGTTACAATCTCAGCTTACAGTGACAGTGATTGGGCATGCTGTGTTGATACATGACGATCTACAGGTGGGTACTGCACTTATCTCGGATCAAATCTAATCTCATGGTCCTCTAAGAAGCAGGACACAGTGTCTAAAAGCTCTACAGAAGCTGAATACAGATCGCTCTCTGAAACAGCGTCAGAGCTCACCTGGCTCTGCAATGTGTTGAAGGAGCTTAGTGTCTCTATCCCATCGACGCCTGTTCTCTATTGCGACAACCTCTCAGCAGTGATGCTCTCTGCAAATCCGTCTTTTCATTCCAAGACGAAGCACTTTGAACGACATCACCACTATGTCCGTGAACGAGTTGCATTAGGGTCACTTCTGGTGAAACACATTCCGAACTTCCACCAGATAGCTGACATCTTCACGAAGTCTCTTCCCCAACAGCCATTCTTCAATCTCCGACACAAACTCGGTGTTTGTCTTCCACCCACACCAAGTTTGCGGGGGGCTGTCAAGACAGAACAACCTCAGGTCCAAAGGCCCAATCAAGTATGGCGGCCCAGAACAATTGAGTCCAGCCCAACTCCCGCTCACACCTCAACCTGCAACAAGGAAGACAACAAACTCAGTCAAAAGGAAAAGCAAAATGAATCCAGCCAAAGAAATGAATCCGTAAAAGAGATTTTGGATTCATCTACAGCTCAGCAAGTCCCAACGGCAAATAGGTTTACCGTGTTAAGTGATAACGTAGAGGACTGAAACCAAAAACCCTTACTGTATTGCCTATAAGTAGCATCACCAATGTAATGAAATATTCAAGAGAGTGAAATCAATAAAGACAAAGTTCTTACCTCTTCACCCAAGTTCTCTTTTGTTTTCACACACTACCCAATTTGGAGGGAAATGAGATCGTCATGGGGAAAACTGTAATTCAGTGTTTTGGTAATCAGAAGGTATATGGACTAGTGGGTTGTATTACTACAACACCCTAGGTTTGATGAATATTTATACATGCTCCAAGAATCATAGCAATTAAGTTAAATGTTCTTTTTTTTTTTCTTAAAGATCGAAGTCAAATTTTGGGAATGCTATAATGGCAATGTTTGTGAAGGAGACTATGACTACAACTTTAGTCCTTTGACAGTGAGAGAGTATATGACTGCTGGATTCTAGAGAACAAGTATGTAAGTTTAGGTCTGAATAAAACCAACAACAAGAGGAGAAAAAAAAAAACAGGTTCAGGTCGGGATATGATTCACACTGAATTGTACGCGGTCCTTATCAATGCAAAATAATTGTCAAGGCGCGTGCATTTGTTTTGTATTATAGTTGTTATTTTTATTTTTTTGGTGGGTATATTATAGTTATTAATATAAACATATTTTTCTCTGAATGTTGAATGTTGATTGGCGTCTCAAAATTATTTGAATGCTCTTGGTGAACTATTTTTTACATATATTTAACTTTTTTTAAATTAGTTAGATCTAAATTTACATATATATATATATATATATATATATATATATACTAGATATATGAAAAGAATAAATTTTAGTTTTAAACCAAACCATATTTGGATACTCTAGTGAGTCTCTAATAGAGTCTTTCGTTAGTAAAAATAAGAAAAGTAATAAAAAAGTAGGAGAAAAATGAAAGATGATCTCTCAAATAAAAGACTCTGAGAATCTGACCCATATGCCATGTCTCTTTGTAAATATTTATTTTTTATTTTTTAAAAAAAAAATAATTACAAAATCAAGTTATTTTAAATATTAATCTTTTTTCTTGAGAAATTTTTAGAGTTTCTAACTAATGCACATGCACTAAGTCATACATTTGAGGAAAAACCTCAGGTGCTGTATTTTCAATTTTTTATTCACATTATGGTTTTAGTTATTGAAGTTAATGTTAATAAGGTTTACGTTTATGAACTAACAAGTTCAAATGACTTCAACTTAGAGGTCTACTTTAAGAATTTAAAAACTAGAGTAAATAAAATACCCCACATAACCTTCTTTTCAAAATTTAAAGAGGTACATAACTCATACTCAAGAAATAATAGATAAAATCATGAGATAAATATACTTTACCTTAAAAATAACCTCATATCTCAGTAAAATGATTCAATTATTCCATTTAAATTATAAAAAGAATAATTTGTTGAAAATGTCAGTTTTTGAAAACTATTCAAAAAATGCCAGTCTAAAAAACTTATTTCAAAAGTGTCACTTTGGTATTATCAAAAATTTATTTTGTCCTTTATTAATATGTTTTAGAATTTTTGTTATGAAAATGGTGTTAGAGTAAAAAAAAAAAATGTGTGGTGTGGGAGAATTGATTTTTGGAAAGTGAGGAACATGATGATTGTCAAAAAAGTAATACAAAGTTGAGCTTTGTCTACGATCGTGTATCTCCATCTTTTAGCTTTTGTTCGTGTACCTTCCACTCCCTTTAAAGTCAAGTATGTATATCCACATTGTTCACCATTAGACATGTATGCCCACTATCTTGTATGCTCACATATCTACATGTTTCTGAACATCTAAACTACTATAAGATCTACCAACTAACATCCACTAACTATGTTGCGTATGGCATGTCCACACAAAAACATACCAACATGTTCATCAGTTACCATTTGTATGCTCCATCTAATGTGTGAGTTCATATATTCGTATAGAGACATGAAAGTAGAAGTGTGTACATACACAAACATAAAAATATTTGCAAGATGGTGAGTGGTGACAAAACCTTGGTGATGCGTAGATGTATGCAGACATGGAAGTATGTGAATGTATATCTAGAGGTATATGAATTCAGCTCGTAACATTTGAGATGAAGATAAGGAAAATGATGTGAGATAAGCTGGGTGTATATAAATATAAATCCAGACTTTTATATACGTGCAACAACATATAATGATATTGATACGAGGAAAGTGATAATAGTGTACATACTGACTACGTACACATTTATAAAGACAAAGTAAGGTACGTACAAAATCAGATGAAGACGGTACAAAGCCATATATAAGGTGGGGACGTATGTATGAGGTATCAGTTGTATTAAATAAAGATGGCATCCACGTATACACTTATATCGTATACATTCGTAAAGACTACGCAATGTATGTACACACCTCAGCATGTAGTGATTATGGAAAAAAAATGAAAGGTCTGTGTTCGCCATTGAAGAAGTTAGCCGAGATATGTCAACAAGTCGAGATTGGGGGTCATTTTCACCAGATGCAACATTTTTATGTGTAGAAACCCTGAATTAAATTGACTAAAGAGATTGTAGAACTTACCACGTTTGATCATTTGTGTCCACATAAGTTAATGCGGACCTGATAGCAAAAGGAGACAAGCTAGTGAGATATGTACATGAGTGATAATAGAACCGACACCGATGGACAGCAGTTTTTCACAACAGATGTATATAATAAAAAATAGAAGAAGAAACCTAAACTGACGAGTTTGCTGGAGAATGAACCTTCGCTTGTTGGAATGCATATAATTTTGGAGAAAGGAGTTGAGAACAACCAATCCTTTATATATGTCCATTCAACCACATCGAACATGGCAAAGAGATAGTCGGATTTTGAATATGAATTAATATTCGTCCAAACGGGGTAGTGATCTTTGGCGAAGATCCATCGAGGGAGAAGGTCTGGGTTCGCCATTGAAGGGACGTCCACGAGATCTGTCTACAAGTCAAGATGGGGGAGTCACTTAGTACAAATCTAGCATTTTATTGAGAGAGAAACTCTGAATTGATACGATTTAGAAAAGCAAAGAGCTTATAGAGTTTACCCAGTGTTGAGCTTGAAATTGACACATTGAATTGATAGGTAAATGAAAAAGACGATGTGTTGAATAAACAGATAAATGAGAAGGATGAAGATACGAGAAAATATGATAGTTTGAAATGATTTAGTTTTTCAGGGTTTTTTTCCGACAATCAATTTTTTTGCAACAAATGCCATGCTGCTTGAATAGTGTTCAACAACATAAATTGTCAGACGTGTATAGTCTATCATTATATATATAGGCAAATAGGGTTATATTGGGTATTACAAAATATAGGGTGTCATAATATGGAATAAAACTAGGAGGTGTCATACGATGAAATAACTTACCAAATAGTTGACCTTGTAAGCAATTACTTTTATAAAATTGGGTATCCAAACCTTGTGAAAAGAACAGAAAATTATCCTGAAAAAAAAAAGAAAAAAGAGAACTTACTAATCCAATAAAAGGATTTGACCATTTCGTAGGAATTAAAAAAACTGATATCTAAGACCTTAGACAAAATGGAAAAAAGAAATCTCGAAATAAAAAAATCAAGACATTGTATATTAAGAAAATGATACCAACTCATACATACACCAAGCCAAGTACGAGGCACATCAAACAATTGAATACTCAAATCAAACAATGGTATAAATAAAATAAAACAATTGATGTTTATCTTCAAGGTATCACGACACGCCTTGATCAATTTGCTAACCTTGGAAAACCGTTTGAGCATGAAGATCAGATTGATTTGATCCTTGAGGGACTCCCTAATGATTACAAAACCTTTATCAATCAAATCGAATGCAGAGATAATTAACCAATAAGAACAGAATTTTATGACTGCATCCTCAACCATGAAGCCAAAATCCTCTCCGCTGATGTTACTCTAACTTCTTCTCCCATTACTACCAATAATGTTAAACAACAACTCAAAAAATATCAAAACCAGAATCGATACAAGAGCAACAACAACAACAAAAATCACTGGAAACCGTTACAGCAACAAACCAGACTTGATTCTCGTGGTCCACAGCCGTATCTTGGTCAGTGCCAAATTTGTGGGTTTCAGGGTTATAGTGGCAAAAGGTGTTCTCAGCTCCATATGATTTAAATATCGGCAAATCAATAGTAGAGTCATTTCACACTGTGACAACCAAGGGTGAATCTTACGATTGATTCTCCTTACTCTGCCAACAATGAGATCATTGACAGTTGTGCCACAGATCATATCACTTCTGATCTCAATAATTTTTCCTTGTATCAGCCTTACAAAGGTGGAGACGATGTGGTAATTGCTGATGGCTCTGCTATCCTGATAATGCAAACTGGTTCCACAGCTTTCTCTAAAAACTCTCGTGCTTTAAAATTAAATATAGTCTTATATGTACCAAATATATACAAGAATCTTATCTTGGTCTATTAAGTATGCAATTGTAATCGTGTTTATGTGAAATTCTTTTCTGCTTCTTTTCAGGTGAACGATCTCAGCACGGGGGTACCGTTACTCCATGGGAGAACTAAGAATGAGTTTATGAGTGTCCTCATGCTGGATCTCAGGCCACCGCTATGCTTGCATCACCATGCTCCAATGCTAATGATCTATCTTCTTAGCATGCCCGTTTAGGTCATCCGTTTTCCTCAATTTAAACACCACTATTTCTCGTTATTCTCTTCCAATTTTAAATAAAAGCCACAAACTGTTGTCTTGCTCAGACTACTTGATCAATAAAATTCATAAAATTCTCTTTTCATAATTTACTATTATATTCTCTACACCTATAGAATATATATATATATTGTGATGTTTGGAGTTCACCAATACTATCTCATGATCATTACAAACACTACTTCATTTTTGTTGATTGTGACACGGTTATACTTTGCTATATCCACTAAAAAAAAAATCTCAAGTCAAAGATATATTCATAACTTTTAAAAATCAGGTGGAAAATCGTTTTGATATGAGAATTGGTACCTTATTCTCGGATAATGGAGACGAGTTTATAGCACGGCAAGCATATTTATCCTCTAATGGGATAGCTCATCTAACGTCACCACCACCTACTCCTGAGTACAACGGGATCTTGGAAAGGAAGTATTGTCATATCGTAGAAACGGGTCTCACACTTCTTTACACAGCATCAGCCCCAAAGTCGTATTGGCCTTATGCGTTTGATGTTTCTGTCTACCTCATCAATACCTTGCCCATACTGGTTCTTGATCTGCAATATCCGTTTCAAAAACTATTTGGTACTCAGCCGGACTATGAGAAAGTACAGGTTTTTTGGTTGTGCATGTTACCCATGGTTAAAGCCTTAGAATCGAGACAAGCTTGATGATATGTATCTTCAGTGTGTGTGTTATGGGTTACTCCCCCCAGCCGAATTGCGTATTATTGTCTTCATCTTCTGACGGGTCGTATTTATACTTCACACCATGTTCAATTTGATGAACAGACATTTTCGTTTGCTGTCAACAAGTCATATATAACAATGGTAGCAGATGCAATCTTCACTAATGTTACAAATTGGCCACCTCATACAACTCTTCCAACCACATCAACTGCTCTCCCGATTGCTTCCCCGTGCTCTGATCCTCACACAATTACGCTACCAACTGCTCCAGTGCAGCCAACCACATATGCATCATCTTAGGTATCTCCTCAAAATTCTCTCTCTCATTTTATTTCTCTTTTGTCTGAGCCCACTGCTCCAATTATAAATGGGATTCCACCCACAGCCCAGCAACCCCAAACACAGCCCACTACCACTTAAATTTCAAACCGAGCTCGACTAGATGAAACAAATGAAAATCCCACGCACTAGATACAGTCTGAATCCTCACACAAAATTTCACAGCGTGAAAATTCCAATCAAACACAATCAACTTCATTGACTATGCCATCCCCGACACATGAGCTTTCAAACCATGTAAACACGACTTGTAACCATCCTATGTCTACTAGGGCCAAATCCGGAATCACCAAACCAAACACAAAATATCTTATCACTATCACCACTGCTGACATTGAACCACAAACATTTACAAAATCTTTCTAAGATTATAAATGTCGAAACGCAATGGGTTCTGAATACACAACACACAAATTGGATAACGTAGTTGGGATCCTATTCCTCTTCCTCCACCAACAGTCATAATTGTGGGTTATAGATGGATCTTCACAAAGAAATACAATTCTGATGGATCACTCAACCGATATAAAGCTCATCGATATAATCAGAAGCCGAGATTGGATTATGCCAAAATATTCAGTCCAGTCATCAATTTTGACCATTCGCCTTGTATTAGGTGTTGCTATTGATCGCTCTTGTCTGGTTCCTCAATTAGATGTTAAAAATGATTTTCTGCAGGGCACTCTAACGGATCAAGTTTACATGACACAGCTACAAGGATTTGTTGATAAAGATAGACCACATTATGTTTTTTAACTCCGAAAAGCGATTTACGGACTAAAATAAGCACTGCGTGCCTAGTACATTGAATTATTGATCTATTTTCTTTCAGCTGGTTTTAGTAATTCCGTTTCAGGGTTTATGTATAGTTCATAGTTTATGTGCTGGTATATGTTAACGATATATTGGTCACGGACAATGATAATCATCATCTTTAATATACTCTTGATACTCTGGCCATGAGGTTCTCAGTCAAAGATCACGAAGCTCTGCATTATTTCCATGGAATCGAAGCTAAGTGAGTCTCTTCAGGTATCCACTTAAGCCAGAGAAATTAAATTTATGATTTACTGGCTCGAGCAAATATGCTCTCGGCTAAATCAGTTACTACTCCAATGGATGTATTTCCTAAACTCTCTCTTCACTCTGGAGTGAGACTATCAGATCCCACTGAATACTGAGTGTTATAGGGAATCTCCAGTAGTTATAAGACCGGATCTCTCATTTGCTGTAAATCACATTTCTCAATATATGCACGCCTCAACAACGGAGCATTGGCAGGCTGTGAAGCGAGTACTTCGGTATTTAGCAGATACCTCAGGCCATGGTATTTTTATACACAAAGGAAATGCTCTAACCCTTCATGCTTATTCTGATGCGGAGTGGGTTGGTGAAAAAGATATGTATAACGCCCCTACCGGTGAGTCACCCATCCCTCTAACGGGCTCGTGGGCCTCACCCCTGTCCGACGGTCGGTGCGTTAATCGGGAGGCTCGAAAGTCATGATATATTGTCCTTGTAAGCACCACATGACCCAATCCTTTGACTACTCCAGCTCAAGCACGCTTAACTCTGGAGTTCTCTCTGGATGTGCAACTGAAAAGGTAAGTTCACTTTGGTGACATAGGTAGCCAAATCAATTCTTTTAACCTCTCCACATAAGTTTCCATATACCAGAAATCGGGATGTTACAATTCACCCCCACTCAAAGAGCGCAACGTCCTTGTTGCGAACCAAGACCAATTCTTAACCGCCCCCA
Organism: Sisymbrium altissimum; assembly: GCA_900406495.1. NCBI lineage: Eukaryota > Viridiplantae > Streptophyta > Magnoliopsida > Brassicales > Brassicaceae > Sisymbrium > Sisymbrium altissimum. The sequence continues at coordinate 8,994 of OVBI01002003.1, read as the reverse complement.
GGGCCTCTCAGGTCAGCACTGAGACGGCAAACCGGCTCTGATACCACTTAAAACGCCCCAACCGCCCCTACCGGTGAGTCACCCATCCCTCTATCAGGCTCGTGGGCCCCACCCCTGTCCGACAGTCGGTGCATTAACCGGGAGGCTCGAAAGTCATGATATACTATCCCTACAATCACCACATGACCGTTCGCCGTGTTTTGGCCTCACCCACACGGTACCGCGAATCACTTCCCGGTAGGTCACCCATCCTTGGACTACTCCAGCTCAAGCACGCTTAACTCTGGAGTTCTCTCTGGATGTGCAACCAAAAAAGTAAGTATATTTTGGTGAGATAGGTAGCCAAATCAATTCTTTTAACCTCTTCACATAAATTTTCATATACCAAAAATCGGGATGTTACAATATGATTATGTCTCTACAAATGGTTACATTGTGTATCTTGGTTTTCATCCACTATCCTAATCTTCCAGAAAACAGAAAAGTGTTGCAAGATCATCTACTGAAACAGAATATAAGGCAGTCACAAATATTACATCTAAGGTTAAATGTTTATGCTCCTTATTTGGTGAATTGGGACTACGACTCACTCAACCTTCACTTATTTATTGTGATAACGTGGAAAAAACTTATTTTTAAGCAAATCCAATTTTCCACTCAAAGATGAAACATATTGCCTTGGATTACCATTTCATACACAATCAATTTCAATATAGCGCTCTTCGTGTTATCCATGTCTCGACATACGATATGCTTTGACAAATCCTCTCTCAGATACTGTTTTTCATAATTTATTCGGTAAAATTAGAGTAACAAGAGCTCCTCTATCTTAAGGGGGCATATTAAGGAAAGGATACTAATATATGTAATCACTCATATTACAATCAAAATTCCTGTAATTCAGTCCATCACAATCCCTGCATTTAATCTCTCACAATCCATGTAAGTCCTCCAATCACGTTGATTATAGTTTTTAATATTTCTCCTGTAATTACTTTTTACTGTGCATATATATGTACCTTTCACAATAACATAATAGATGCAATTCCATTCTTTCTATATTGTAAACAAAAATCCTCAAGAGGAAAGGGAAGAACTTCTGTTCGCTGGACTTTGGATACAAACATGGTTGCGTCTCCTTTAACTCAGTCATCCTCAGCTTTGTGATCAACAATCCTCTCAGAACAAATCTCCGTAAGTAAGATCGATTTTACATGAGCTTGACTGATGACCTGCAGCTTCTTAAGAAATGCATAAAACCTTTCAACATGGGCCATCGTTTATTTCAGTGAAGGGAAAAATCTGTAAAACATAGGGAGAAACACGACTCATCATTTGGAAAACCTGCTTGGATACAATTTTGGAACACGAAAAATGAACTATCAATCTATGAACTCTAGTTGAGTTCTGGAACTGATATCAGTAATCTTGGTCGTTTTGAGTCTCTTACTCTTGCTTTTGATATCGTCTTCCTTTTTTTGGATGATTACCTTCCCTTTTATTTGGAGTACGAGTTGCGCCATAACCCTCGTGGATAAGGATCTAGTTAACCGACACTTGATCCGATAAGGCCATTACAAACATTCTGCAATAAAACCTTTACAGATATTCTGTGATAAGATCATTGAGAATATCTTGTGACGAGGCCATTACAAGTATCTGGTGACGTGACAGGGTCACTACGTATATTCCAGTACGAGGCCATTACAAATATTCCGTTATGGGCCGTTACAGATATCTCGTTATTGAGCCATTACAGATAACTTGTTAGTGGACCATAATGGTTAACTCGTTAATGGGCCTTTACGGATATCTAGTTACGAGGCTATTACGGATACCACATTATGGTATCATAACCTATATCTCATTAGGAGGCTGTTTCTAGGATTCAATCATTACCATAATCATGTATTCGCCTTCAATGAATCTATTAGAATATTCTTTATTCTTTTTTTTTTATTTGTAGGACCTGTTAGTTATTTTCCAATAAGAATTTAAAGATACAATTATCCCCAACATTTTATTCTGTACTCTCCAATTTCTGAGTAAGAATTTGGAGAGTAGTTATACACATGGTATTATTTTATCCAGCCAATGTTTGAATTTTACGATATTAGATGATCTTGAAAACATAAGAATGAGCTTTATATCCATAGCACCATTACCGTATTTCTCGTAGTGTATTGCCATTGTGTCATTAAGATTTTATGAAAATGGAATTTCTCTAGCGTCATTACGATGATAAAGTGAATCATCCGCCGCTGTGAACATTATCTATGTCTAGCAACGTAGAAAACTAAATATCTTTACGAGTTCAAAAGTGTAAACATGCAATAATTTCAGGTTCGATTTGTTCACAAATTCTCAAACCAAATTCCTTTTTAGATGTATAATTTGATCATCTAAAAATCTTTCTAGCTAATTAACCAACTTTCTTTGTGAGAATTAACCTATGATCAATAATCTAATTAACCAGTTTAGGTCAAGCATTAATAACAGTCTATATGAAGAGCTAATCTTCTATAATCTTTAACTAACTAATTAACCTAACAATCTATAAAATCTCTAATGAAAAACCTTAAACCTAACTAATAATCTACTCAGACATGGAAATTGAGATAATAAATATGATTGAATAAGATTGCATAAAAGAAATCAATAGAAAACAAAATGATTTCCAAATCTTCTCCAAAAGATTCTGAATTCTTCTCTCCAAAATTCCGCTACAAAAATCTATTTTATAATATAAAAGCTAAAATACACAGGGGAGCTTCTTTGTAATTATTTTAACTTCAGAGACTCTTTTGCAATTTTTTCAAAGCTTAGAAACCGCAGAATAGAATTATCGTTAGGAATTGGTGTTGACTGACACCAATTCTTTTACTGCTCCAAAATTCTTATTACCATAATCACATATTCACCTTTAATGAATCTATTAGAATATTCTTTATTATTATTTTTTAATTTGTAAGATTTTTTTACTATTGTCCAATAAGAATTTAAGAATAAAAGTATCTTTAATAGTAGATATACTTCTTTTTATAATATATTTATACTAAAGTGGTAGAGTTATGTCTTTTGATGGAAGTCTTTTCCTTATTTATAGAAAATGTTGACTATTATCTAATACTCCCTCTGTTTATTTTTATTGAATGTTTGGGAGAATACCTTTTGTTTCAAAAAAATTTCATGTTTTGAAACTTATAATTAATTTTAATTTTATTGAAAGTTGTGTGACCAATTGTATCTTATACTTCTTTTTATAATTGGTTGAGTTATTTTTAATTAATAATTTATTTGATACTTAATAAAAATAAATTAAATGTATAAATTTTGTGTCTAAACATAAAACATCAAATATTTAGAAATAAATGGAGTAACAATTTAAAGATAAAATTATCTACAATAATAGATATATTTCTATTGATGATAGATTTATAATAAAATGATAGACTTATATTATTTTATGGTAGATTTATATGCTTACATACAGTGATAGTTTTATGCTTATGATGGTAGATTTTTATGTTTAATGATGGTATACTTATATGTTTATGTCTATTACTTGTATGCATTTCTATACAAACGCCGGTTCCAAACATTGATCTATATGTCTATCATTATTTAGAATATAAGTATACTTTCATGAAATATAAATCTACCATCAATAGAACGAATATACTTTGTAAAAAAAACAGAAAATATAAAATTATTAACATTAATTTGAAATGTGAGGGTTAGTCGAAAACGATAATCGATTAAGTCTAAATATATTTTACAAATGCTAATGACATACCAATTATAAACGCTAATTGCAAACATTAATAGTAAATACCAATTGCAAATACCATTCTCAAAGGCGTGTTAGATTTTTTGTGATTTTTTTTTAAATATTATTATTATTTATCTATTTATTTAGTATTTAGATATTATTTATTTGATTTTATTGTCTATAAAAATCTTATAATTAAAAGTAAAACCCATAATTCAAAGGATATTTTCAAGAGAAATTCAAAATCTAAAAAATACTCTTTTCATAATATTGTAACTTTGTTATGACTAGTATCTTATATATAATTAGCCAACATTCTCTCCCATTGAGAGTATCCACGTCACTAAACTATCTTTTTACCACGTATCCTTTTTATTTATGGTCCGAAAGCCCAACTATTTAAAATCAGGTAGAAGTTGACAAGGTTCGTTTCACGACAGTTGGGCCTTAGTCTTTCTTAACAACTATAATATTATCTAGTGGGGTGACGATCTATTTATCCCTGAGAACTATCATATAACACTATATCTACACATAGTTTAGCCTTCATTCTTTTTTCCCTCGATTTGGAAGTTCGAGACATATTTCCCCTCCAATATTAAAGTTCGAATCCTATGTCTACACATAATAGAAGTTCAAAATCACATTACACATAAACCTAGATTAGCTTCGGTTTTCTATTTACCAATTACTCTTAAAACCACGTTTACCCAATCTTAAACCACGTTTATGTGTTTATGTGTAATGTGATTTCGAACTTCTATTATGTGTCGACACAGGATTCAAACTTTAATATTGGGGAGAAATAGGTCTCGAACTTCCAAATCGAGGGGAAATATACCTAGGGCCAAACTCTGTGTAGATATGGTGCTATATGATAGTTCTCAAATAAATCGTCAGCCCTTATCTAGTCGATGTTTTATGAAAAAAAAAAATGCAGGGAAGGAACTCTTCCTCTTCCGCCGAAACATCTGCCACAAAACTCATCATCTTCAACAATCGATTCGGTTTCAAACTCATCATCATCATCTTTGCTAAGGAGACGATAGGTAAGTTATTGTCCTTATTATTCTCCTCCTTCTTCCTTCAAATTTTATTCCTTAAGCCAAAGAAATGCGGATAGGAATGCAAGACATGCTGTCCTGTTGTCAAAACTGAAACTTTTTTCCTGGTCTCCATTCGCTCGCTAACTCAATTTACTGACGGAATAACGTTTTTTTGTGTGTGTGGAGGTTTCACCTCTTTAGGGAGACTTTGTATCTAGGTGACTCCTGCCTCTAAGACCGCTTTCTTATCAGAGGAGCTCTATATAGGATGTGGCATCTGTGTGAAGGTCTGTATTTGTTTATGTTAGACACATTAAGTTATGTGATTCGTTGTTTCACTGTCGCACTTGGACACATTCAGTGAGATATTCGTTATTACACAATCGCAGAAGTGCCGTTTGGAACCATTCAGATAATCAATCTTCCCAAGGGCTCAGAGAAAGATACAATCCACCGCTATGGGGAAAACTCCTTCAAATTGCGCAGGTGAGCTTATGTATATTTTTTTTATCTTACTTTTTTTGTTTAACATTCACTCTGAAAAATATATATATCTTCACCTGCAGGCTTTCAATTCCGAGGCCAGGGTAAATCCTATGTTTGGTTGGAACAATCGGTATTGGAAAATCTACAGCTCTCAAAATCTTTGTTAATAAACTCAAAACAAATCTTCACAGATCCAAGGTAATCGTATCTTACTCATCTCTTGTGTAATACTGTAACTGAGCAAAATCCACCGGACTGGCAAGAAGTTGTGAATCACTTCTGCGGGTCAGAACTTCAAAGCTATTTCATCCGACTTGTAGAAGAGGATCTAATGGTCGGGTGGAGACTGATCTTTGATGTTTTTTTCCTAAGGAAGCAGTCCCATAAGCGAGACTCTAATTGCATCCTCTTGGTATGACAGGTCGTTATAAAGCTACAACATGTTGACCATATAAAAAAAACTGTCGAGGTAAGCATGGGGAGACACTTAAGAAGCTGTACGAGTCTGTCGAGGTAAGCATGGGGAGACACTTAAGAAGCTGTACGAGAATAAGAATGATGGCTGAGATTTGTGCTGATATGGAGTTGAACAACATCTTGGAGCGTGAACCAGCAGATATATCTGGTGGAGAGCTTCAGAGGTTTGCCATTGCTGCATTTTTCCTTAAAAGGCAGTGATATATATGTTTGATGAACCATCCAGTTATCTTGATATGAGGCAAAGACTCAAATGCTGCTCAAAGAACCAACGTGTTCTTGGCCGGATTTATCATCACGGATAACTTATGTTTCAAGGATGAGTCTCTTACTTTCAAGGTATAGCTTAAGTTTTTTCTTTTTCTAATTGGTATAACAAGAATACTATTACTAAATGTTCGCCGGGTAGCTATGTTCAATTTAGTTTGTTTCGTATCAGTTTAGATATGGTCATGACTTGAGACTAGACGTCTACAAATAATTCTTTAATGTTTCAACCAAAACAGCATCCATTATGTACCTTAATTGTAATGTATATATCCAGAATGTAGTATCGGAATCCAGGTCCCTAGATCTTCAGGTTCGTTGCTAAATTAATTGCACAGTTTTCTTATATCATATTGTTTATTTACAGCTTCATATGTAAGAATGACACATGTGGACCTCAAATGAAATCACTTGGGGAGTAGAGAAAGCGCAACAGACCAGAAGCAAAAAGAAGAACACTGAAATTCAAATCTTGAAGATGTCACTGGACAGATGGGTTTGTACGATTGCTTTTATTGGTTTACTTATTTATCTGTTAGACTCGGATGATGAATTAGGAGAGTTACAAGCAAATGCTACAACAAAGAAATTTCGTAAACGACCTTCCATAAAACAGAGAAAGCAGAAGCTGGTTACTTTTTTGGTCAAGTATACAAGGAAATGAACCTATAACACTTAGGTTGTTGCCTTTTTTGTTTGGTTTAGATTAATGCGTATATATGGATTCAGGGTTTTAATAATAGTATTAATTGCAGTGAACAACACGTGGGTGAAAGGCTGAAAGCAGGAGAAGAGTCTCATGCAATGAAAAGCCTGATCGGAGAGATTAGCCGGTGGAAAATTTAGATGGGCTTGGTAAAGAAGAAGATATCAATGGATTATTTAGATAACGCTTTTCAAAATATACGCTAACATATTAACTAAATAACTAATTCCATTTCACATCTTATATTTATCTAATTAAAATTACTAAAAAACTTTTTAAAAAGATTAATACTATATTAATTCATAAATATACACACAAAATTTATAATTTAATATTAAAGATGTGAATAGTTACAAAAATATAAAATTTAAAAATCAAAAATACGAAACAAACCCCGCGCGTGCGCAGAGTTCTGTGGTCCATCCCTAGTATACTAAACCACATAAAATTTATCACCAAAACAAATAAATCTACCACAGACTTTTAATCTACCATCAAACAAATAACTCTACAATCATGACATATATATAAATATTAGATAATAACTTGCATTATGTACATAATAAAATATTTATTAATAATTTTATAATATATAATAATAAAAGTATACCATAAATCAAAAATAATGTAAACCTTAAATGTTTTAAACCGTTGTAAAATATTAAAAACACAATTATAAAGTAGATCATGTTCATTTTAATATTTTCTGAGTTAAAATTAATAAAATATTTAAGATACTCCAATACAAAATAGTTTAATAAAAATTCAGAAAAGAAAGAAATTTTTTGTACTATAATTTTATGAATATGTAAATTTATCGAATTTGAATATAATATAATATTTTTTCAATTGTTAATGATGATTTGATTATATATAATAGTTAATCAATTTTAGTATATGGTCTAAATTCAAAATAAATCATAATTCATAGTAAATAAATATATTTTATGAATAAACAGCATAAAATATGATTTAGCATTATAAGATATATAAATGAATTAATTGATATTACACAATTAATTTTAAGTGACCATTTTGATTTTTTTATAAATTCTTTTTAACCATTTTACAAAAAAAGTTGATGTGGAATTTTTAACAGTTTTAGCAATTTATGTTTGTTTTACAATTTCAAATTATAACGTATATGGATTTGTATTATATGTTTGATATGATGATTCAATTTATTTCAAAAATGAATTTAAACAAAGATGATGGATAAATTTAAATAATTTAAAAACAAATATGATATAATTGTATATCAAATTTTTGTTATTAAATTATTTAAAAAATTTGTGGTTTTCTTATTAGGAAAGAGGAAGAAATCTTTTATATTATTAATTAATTATATGATTAGTTTACTGAGTAATATTTATTATTTTGAAGCAGATTATGAGTTGTCTATTTTATAATTATTCTAGTAGTTTAAAACTTTAAAGTAAAAATAAATATACGAAAAGCTATGCTGATAAGACATTATTATGGCAAATTTATTAATAACATATGAAGATAAGATTAGTCATTTAAAATGATCCTAAAATAATATATAAAGGATATCTACCATAACTAACAATAAATCTAAAAATTAAGTTTTCTATTATGTAAAAATAAATTTATCACAATAAAGCATAAATTTACCATTTAACCAATAAATCTATCATCTAAAAAAATTTACCACCATAGATCAGCAATTTTATCACACCTATGACACGAAAACAAATCCACCACCTCGATAAAACAAGTCAATCATTTTAATTTTATTTCTACCGTAATTCTAATAAATTTATCGTACAAAAATAAGTTTACCAAATGAAAACAAATTTACCATTCTAATAATAAAGTTACCATATCTAAAATAATAAACTTGGGTTTTTTTTTGTGTGTGCAAATGTATCTCGTTTTTTGTCTATTTGGCAAAAGAAAATAATGAGATCTTTGTAAATACGATTTTTTGTCAACAAAGGAAAAATTGGTAAAACATACATTTTTAATGGAAATTGTTTAACTAATTATGAACTATTGACATTGGTTTAGTGAATATAAAAGCTTTCACGATTGTTTTAGCTAACTTCCTTTATACTTAACATACTAGGTAATAACCTGCGCTATGCGCAGGGTGAAATATTGATTAATTATTTTATAATATTTAATTTAAAAATTATATTTTAAATTAGAATAAAAATATTAAAAATATAATTATCTAGTAAGTGTTTAATTTTATGTTTCTGAATTAAAACATTTAT